>JABXWE010001051.1:0-25679 GCA_014611495.1 Limonius californicus
TATTTTCTTGTTTCTTGGTTGTTGTTTAATCTGGCCTGATATTCTGTTGTTACTAATCTGTGCTGGGTTCCTCCAATTTCTGCTTCTTTCCCTGTTTCCACTTTTTGTATTTTCTCTGTTAAGTCTTGTGTAAAGGCTATGTAATCTATTATACTTTTGGCGTTGCGTTCTGCTGCTATAAATGTGTATTTGTCCTCTAATGGTTGGTTCCACATCGTATTTCCAATTAGTAGGTCGTTTCTTCGCAGAAGTCGATCATTTTTATTCCCTTCCTATTTTGAGTTTTTTCTCCATACTCGCCCATACATCCCATTCCTCTGTTTTGGTCTTTCCCACTCTGCTGTTCCAGGCACCCATTATTATCGATTTCTGGTTTTCTTCTCTCAGTTCGTCTTGTATTTGTTGTAGGTCTGCATAGAAGTCTGCCATTTCTTCTTCTGCGATTCCCTCTACTGGTGCATAGATTTGGAATATGTTAATTGTAACTTCTAGCTTTAATATTATTGCTATTATTCTGGAGCTTATTCCCTTAACGTCTATTATTCTTTGTTTATTTCTTCGGTGGTTATTATACCTACTCCCTCCTTCGCCTTTTGTTTTGGGTCTACTCCCGAGTAGTACAATATATATTTATTTGTTAAATATAAATTTCCTTTGCCCTTTTTCTTAGTTTCGCTTATTCCTAGGATTTGTATGTTATATCTGTTCATTTCTTCTGTTAATTTTATTTCTTTCTCTGTTAATGTTCCTATGTTCCAGATTCCTATACCTATTGTTTCTTTTTTATTTTCTTTTCCCCTATTGCTTTTTGTATTGTTTTTATTCGTATCCTTTTTCATGTCCTTTTTCTTTGCCTACGTCCTTTTTGCTTTTTCTCGTGTACTGGTTAATCTCTTATGTAGTGATTTGGGATTGCGCCGGTATTTTGATTTGTTCTCGTTACTTTAAGGAACTTTTCGTGCGGATCTTAAAACTCTAATACATATAAAAAGGAAGGGAGAGGCGTAGTAGAATATAAAAGCACAAAAATAGTTTAAAACCTCGGGTGGTAATCCACACCTCTTTCAGAGGAACCCGCATTGGGTACCGGGAGATTTCTGCCCGGGACGTTAAGAACCCAGATAATATCAACCCAGAAAAAGAAGAAGAAAAGAATGCCAACCAAAATACACAAAAAGAGATGTACAATAGCTGTTGGTGCTTGGAACGTTAGAGCAATTAGCAAAAAAACACAAAAAATCATAAATGAAACATTAAATATACACATAATAGTGCTCACGGAAACCAAGTCAAAAGGGAGTAGAATAAAAGAGACGGGGTCATATACATATATGGAGTGGAGAGGGTAAAGAAAGACGACCAAAATGGCGAATATCCAATATGACCAAAACAAAATACCCAAAACAACTAAAAAGTTGGGAACTAACGGATCTTAAAAGTTAACTTAGAAATATAAAACCAAAGAGTGACAATTCTTGGTAGGTATATACAACAAAATGAATGGCCTGATAAATGAATTCCTAGGAGACTTCAATGAAAAGGTATGAAGAAAAAACATCGATAAAGTGGTATGACCTTTTGGAGATGAAGAAAGAAATGGCTACGTATATAGTATCATAATACGTGCGAAAAGCACCAGCTATCATAGACATAAAAATATGCACAAACATATATACTTAGCGAGAAGAAGCAAGAAACAGACATTCAATAATCGATTACATCATCGCTTGCCAAGATTCTATAGTTAGAATTGAAATTGGACCCTATTTCGATTTTTACTATAGAATCCTTGTGCGTAATAGTGCGGTGCGAGTAATGCTTATTCGTCTGACTATTGTTTGAAAATTTTGCCTCATCGCTAAACAATACACAATTGATAAAAATATGGATCCAAAGGAAATTGATACTGAAAAATATATCAGATTTTCTTCTGAGAACCATTTTCGAACAGTTCGTGCACTAAAATAACGTGATAGGGCTTAAATAGATTTTCTTGCAGAATTCTTCTAATAGAAGTTTTAATTTAGTTTCGGTTCTTAACAAAGTTCTAAAGAGTTTACATATTTTTTTAGGCAGTGGGATTCCAGTTGTGCAGCGCCGGATATGCCATATAAAATGCGGGCTGCAGCCGCTTTTCCGCGGCATTCACCAAAAATAAGCAACACTTTTGTTTTCTCGTTATTTGAAATTGTCTTGCTTGAAATTAAATAAATTGACAGCTCGACTTAGTTACTGTCATAAGTAGGCAATATTGATCATCATTATTATCACTATATGCCTTTCTCAATTCACTGATGGACGAAGGCTTTCCTCCGCTGGCTTAATTTTTCCTGTTTCTGGCTTCTTACATGCAATGTGTTCCCACCAGTTTCATAATTTCATCTCTCCATCTGGTATTCGATCTTCCTATAATTCTGTGTCCTATGCTTAATTTCCGTTCTGCTACTCGTTTTTTCCATCTATTATCTATTAATCGTGCAACATGCCGTGTCCAGTCCCACTTACTGCACAATTTAATTAAATTAAAGAAAAAGTGATTTTAGTTGCCATGCTATATGTACCAGTTTTAAGGAGTAACAATTTAGCTGGCCCATCCTGTGGTTGAAGTTAATTATGGAAACTATGCAAAGGATGTGTGTTAATGCTTTAGAACAAGTATGAACTTTTTAACACCACCGCGTGTATCTATATATCTGCAAGCAAATTTTTTTACAAATGTCATAAGTGGTGAATTTCGAAGAGCACCTAAGAAGCAATTTAAATTCATTTGTAGGGATCAGAGAAGATAGCGCGTGACAAGTCTTTAATAACAACATCGGCTATATACGAAAAGTGCTTTGAATTTGACGTTACAAAGGCTGTCTAAAATTTTGGTTGTCGACACTAATAGCTAGGGACGCCTTTCGCGGCACGTATCATCCCTATACCCTAGATCAAAGACCTGCAATGAGGTTTAATCTCTACAAAGCTCCCTGTGTAGTACGGGTAGTAACCTATTTAAATTATAATGATATTAAGACTACATGTTTGAGAAACTCACAATCAATGTTGAGGTATTAAGCGGAATGTTGCGCTTTTGCTTTCAGATCAAGTTGAAAATTTACTGAAATTAAGCTGCTCAAAGGAATTTTATTAGATTTTATACTCTAAGTTGGAAAACGAATTTAATTAGCTTAGTTAAACGTTGCTCTCTGCAATAATGCTCACGGAACAATTTAGCTTCGATTAATTATATATTACTTATTGGAACAGTTAAAAATGGACTTAGCTATACAAACTTTACGTTACTGGTTTATTTTTAAAACACTTATTTTTGTCATTTTTGATTATTCAGTACAAAGGGTAAAGATTAGATATTTAAAAGTTTGTTCTTAAAGAAAATGTTACAAACCTGGACTGATGTCTCCCCGTAAATTCTTGAGGTTGTCAGAAATTCCTGCGAAATTTCAATCAAAAATTACGAGGGCTGTTAATTAAAGTTACCATGTCTCACCTAACTTGCACTACATAGTTTGAATTTTTCTGGATTATCAAGGTGGCAGATGGATTTTTATATATAAGAATGTGTAATAAGTGTTACGTGTTCTATAAATACAGGGCGCTTGGATGTTATAGCGTATTCGTTGAAGAATGTCTGGTAAAACCAATGGGTGAACTGCCGTTGAAGAAAAATGTATTTAGTTTCGAATTATATTACATTACTAAGCACAAATATGTTAAAATTTAAAAGAAATAAAATTGGTTCCAAGTGGTTCTTGGATCTTTGCGTATTGTAACTTTTTTTAAACGATATCCAGCAAATAGGGACACACCTCTACCTTGTCAAATTAATTTAAAACAAACAACATGCATGCATATATAAAATATATTAGCATTTGCTTATACTAGTGACACCACACATGGACCTTTGAAGCCCTTTATACCTGATTTCTCTAAGCTAGTTAAATAGGTTAACCCTATTCAGAGGTTGTTTACATAGAAATTTGTCTCCCTATTTCCTGGACATGTTTTAGTTACCTTATGTATATGTAATGATCAAGAGAATTTGAGTTTAAGCAAAGTTAATGGAAAACGAGTGTCTGGTCTCATATTAAAATATTTGTTTCCTCGCACCATTTTCCTTATTATTGGCAACCATTTCTGTATTTTTGCAGGAAATTAAATTGGAATGATTATTTCAAATGGTTAATATTCAGCTTTTGACAGGAATTGGACTAACATGGACAATAAAGTTGTAGGAACCAAGCTAGGACATTACTATTATTTACTTTGCACCTTTTATCACAAATTAGCTTCATTACGAGGCTTGTTCACCTGAAACCCATCTTTGATCTACGTAGCCTTGAAAACAAATGCAATAATTCAAATGACGTTTGTTAATGTTAGTAGTGTTTGATAGCAATACATTAATATATAATAATAATATAATTCTAGCGTTTGCATTTGATTCTGACTTTTAGAAGTTCGATTTTAAAATGGTGTTTGTTTTTCAAAATCCGTCCAAGTTTGATCAGCGTGCGGTCCTATAATTTTGATGCGCTGAGGGTGTGCATCCATTGCAGATTCTTACGCGAATGCAAACAGTGTATGGAAATGCATGTATTGCGTACCCAACTGTGATGGAATGGAGTCGAAAATTTAAGAATAGAAAAGAGAGGACTATGGATGAGCCGCGACCAGGTGCACGGTGTACTGCATTAACAGAAAACAATATGGGATGTGTGGAAGACCTCATTAGAGAAAATAGTGGAATCTCAATTAGAGAAACTTCAGAAACTGTTGGTGCGAGTGTAGGATCTGTCCATACTATTGTTCGTGATCTGGGTTACAGCAAAGTTTGTTAGCAATAGATTCCTCGTCTCTTGTCTAATGAACAACAATGCTTGCGAATAAGATTATCTCTGCTGCAACATGGCAAAATGGTGATGACTTTCTTCTCTCAATAATTGCTGGTGACGAAACTTGATGCCATTACTACGAACCATCCAGTAAGTTATCGTCGATGGAGTGGAAACATTCAAGTTCACCACCACCGAAGAAGTTTAAAGCACTACCTCCTGCAGGCAAGGTGATGCTAACATTTTTTTCGACCATGAAGGACCCTTGTTGATAGAGTTTAAGAAACCTGGAGTAAATGTCAATGCAAATCTGTACAATGAAACTTTGAACAAGCTTTATCAAGCAATAAGACGGAAACGTCCAAGAAAACTTACGCGTCATTTTGCTGCACAACCATGCTAGGTCTCATGTTGCTAATGTGCTAAAAGAAAATCTTCAACGAAAGAAATGGAGGATTTTAGAGCATCCACGCTATAGCCCGGATCTATCGCCTTGCGATTTTGCATATTTTTGGACCGCTGGAAAATGTCGGAATTTTGAGTCTGACGCAGAAGTACAGATAGCTGTGGAAGACATCTTCAATCAGCAGCCACAAGAATTCTATAAGCAGGGTATTCGTTGATTAGTAGAACAATGGGATAGGTGCCTTAACTGTGACGGTAATTATTTGTAATTAAATTGTTGAATACATTTTTTATAAAGCAAAGATGGGTTTCAATTCAACACACCTTGTAGATTGTAAAATTTTTTAAGCACATTTTCCTGTAGTGATGTGTAGTAGATAATTAAAAAATCTCTTCTCCTTTAAATTAATTCAAATGTTAACTTCAGAAATTGTCACAGATAGTGTACAGTTAAATTGTTGAGGTTTTCGCGTAGAGGTTTGGATTTTTTAATACGTCTTTAATTGAGTTTCAATTGTGACATATTTCTAAAATGTGTGTGTTGGTATGCAGTATGCTGAGTAGTGTATACGACCTTGACAAACTTTCATTGTACAAATTTTATTAACGAGCATCAAAAGCTCTTAGTTATTTAGTGAAAATTTGGTGGGACATATTGGTGTTTAAATCTAAATTAAATCCGAGGCTCTATGTCGGTATTCAAGTAGCTCTTAAATTTAGCCTTATGCTGAATTTTTAATACTAAACTAATATAAACAGTTATTATACCGGTTGAAATTATTCGAACTATATAATCCAATCCACAGCTAACGACAGTTATTGATGTGGTTGGATTTGTCTCGTACTTTATTTATTTATGGCCGGTCTATTTCTGTTTCCAAGGTTCAATACAGACATCAGATTAAATGGGAAGACATATAAATCTTTACACCTTGAATTTTTATCGCATCTTTGTGAAATTTTACAATACGTATACTATTTTTAGATATTTCCAAAATGCTATGATATAATTTGAATTTGCAGGTTAATAATGAGCTTAAAGTAATAATATACAAGTTTCTTCTACACAAATTACGTTAGAGAACTCTCTTCTGTCGCTATTTAAATGACAATTTGGTATCCCAACAATTACTGCCGCCGTGCGGTTGAAAGTCGCTTCAGCTGTATTTACATTGTGTCATATGAGTGTGATAACTAATGTTGTATTCAATAGTTATATTTTAAGAGGCGATAATTCTGCAATGGAAACTAAAAACACATTATTTTAGAGAAATTGATGTTTGGCTGCGTTTCTGGGTGTACTTCAACGCTTAGAAGGAACTTCCATCTGTCGATACAACTTTTTCTCGAGGGGTTAGTGTAACTTTGACTGGCCAAGACCAATCCGAGGAAATTAAAGTCAGAATTTCCGAGATTAAAATCACATTTTGGAAAATTAAAATAGGAAACTGTTATGTAATATAACTTTGAAGTGGCTAATTCTAACACTGAAGACGGAATTGTAACAAAATAATAATTGGCCCTCACACGTATTCGTAATTGAAAATATAATTAACCAATTAAATATAGATTTGTATGTAAATTTGCTTTCAACAGACTTGGTTTTTCCTGTGAACAATGGCAAAGTAAAAACAGACTTTCAAAAAAATATGATATTAGTAAACATTGTACATTATAGATTCGTCAATAAAACGAATGTCATGAATGAGGACATCGATTTTATCATTTTCTTCTAGGTCAGTTAGCCTAACCTTAGATTACTTTTTTGGAACGAAAGATGGATATTTATTTTAAACACTCTAGTGCAAACGTAAACGTTTTAAAACGCAGTTCTTTCTGTTAAATTTGTTATGGTATACGCTTGCTTTTTTTCCATTATAAAATTATAACTACATGAAATAAATAAAATCGTCCATACGTGGCTGATAAACATCGACTTTGTTAAAATATTCACAGGAGACAATGTAAATACAGCTGATGCTTACTGCGTTTGACCGCCTTTATGGCTGCAAATCATTAATTAAATTATAAATAAAGTTGCTAAACCGAATTTCTGTTGAAGGTCGTATGAAAATAAATGCCAGTTGATTTCGTTGCAGAATACGTTGCTGAAAACGAAAAAAATTCAGAAGTACTTCCTATCGATACCATTGAAGCAATTTCGATTTAATTTCAAATCCAATTGGGATGTACACTTCAACAGTTGGTTTACGTGAATATTGTTTTCCTTGAT
The DNA here is from genome assembly GCA_014611495.1 of Limonius californicus. Taxonomy (NCBI): domain Eukaryota; kingdom Metazoa; phylum Arthropoda; class Insecta; order Coleoptera; family Elateridae; genus Limonius; species Limonius californicus. Next base: position 7,477 of record JABXWE010001051.1, read on the forward strand.
GTGGTAGCAGAAAGTTTAAAATTGTTGCAATTATATACAGTCCAATTTTGGTCTGTGAATCAACATTGGGTTCAAATTTTAAAATAGATATAAAAATGTTATGCCCAACATGCGCCCTAAAAATGAATGTCCTATTTTAAATAGTAAATTTCCAAAAACTAAATTTTTTCTGTGAAGCTTTTGCGCTTATTTTCGCTATCAAAACCAATTTTAAATTATCACTTGCTATATAATTACGAGGATGGTTCATCAATGATCTTCCCTAACATAGAATATATAAAAGTGTCGTGAGACCCATTATAACTTATACGGCGGAAACAAGACAAAACACGAGCAGAATAAAGCAACAAGGTGAAGTAGCAGAAATGAACGTATTGCGAAGGAAATTGGGAAAAACACGATGGAATATAATCCCCAATACAAATATAAGAGAACGTTGCGATATCTCAAATATATCAGATAGGATCATCAATAGAAGAAATCAGCGGAACGAACATATCGACAGAATGAATGAAGTAAGAATAGTACAGAAGGCCCGAGATAATAAACCCCATGGAAGAAGATTGATAGGAAGGCCGCGGAAAAGATGGAGAAACAGCTTATAGAGTGAAAACTCGATTGGTTAAATGAACAAGCTAACAGCCTAAGTAGAAGAAGAAGAAAAAGAAGAAGAAGGAGGCATTAACCGACAAAAACTGGCCCGGATGGGCTCCTTGGAGCACCTCTGGGGACCCGAACCAGCAGTGGACATACCTCAATGCTCGATTAAGGTCACTATACTGGACAGACTGAGAAATCAGCATGTCAAAAGGTGGAAACAACAACCGTTTAGGCAAGCGAGACTTCTCATAGAAGGACCAGCCCAAAAGCAAACAGACTTCCTACTAAATCTGGGGAGGAAAGACATCAAGGCCATAGTAGGCCTCTTAACAGGCCATGGCCATCTGAACAAACACCTAACCACATTGGGAATCAGAAACGATGCCCTCTGTCGGAAGTGTAAAACAGAAGAAGAAACCTCTATTCGTGTACTCTGTCGGTGTGCAGCGCTTGCCACTCTTCGATTCAGGGTCTTTGGGGTCTGGTTTCCAGAACCTGAGGACATTCGAAGAGCCCCACTGAGACAGATCCTGGCCTTCATCAAAAGGTCGGATCTGCTCTAATGAGGGACGCAACAGACAGGATGCACAATGGATCAAAAGGTCTGAGTGCTGCACATCTGGGCCCTGTCAATTTAGAAATAGAAATAGAATAGAACCGATAAATGAAGAATTTTTCCTAGGAACGTCAGTTGTTGACATTAATATGTGCCAAGTTGCAGGTGTCTATCTCCTAGTTTATAAAAGTTATACATTCAATATTACTGTGGGAGACTCGGAGTTGTACCGCGACCGCGTGTGGACGTACGACCCGTCTGCTGTGATAAGTAGTGTGTTGTTAATCTCCGCAGTTTTTGTGCACCCAAAGTGAATAAATAGGTCCGTATAAAATTTTCGTAATCAATATAGTAACCGTGAAGGCAATAATTGGAGATCGCTGACTACAGGGATCGCCAAATAATTTGTCAAACCACAATGAATTCCACACTACAGAATGAAAAACCATACTCAATTGTTCTCAACTCCGAAACACAATTTCCCAAAAAAGAACAAGCAATTGTATTTAATTCAATAGACGGCTTAAAAATACAAGAATATATAATAACTTTAGCAAATCTAACTGGGCCAAAAACATATTGTTTTGTTCAAGAATATCAAATAATAGAATTTGCGTATATCTATCGTCAATAACTCAAGTTGATAGTTTCATGAATAAATTTGGTTGTATAGAAATCAACAATGAAAAGATTCAAGCAAGAAGATTAATCACACCTTCCCAAATACTAGTGCTGTCGAATGTCTGCCCAACAATTCCTCATAGAATATTAGAAATAGAACTAAAGAAATTGGGTTTAAATCTTTTATCTACCACATCTTTTTTGAAAATCAACATGCCAAGCCCGGAATTTTCTCATATTCTAAGCTTTAGAAGGCAAATATACATAACCCCCACAGACGAAATAATCCCTGAATCTTTATTGGTACATTATGACAATATACAATACAGAATATTCTTATCAATAGATGGGCTATCTTGTTTCAAATGCAATTCACTTGGCCACATAGCTTCCAACTGCCCCGTGAACCAAGGGAATTATAACAATACAGAAAACTTACCCGACGATAACCGAACTACAACTCAACCTGATTCCGAAAAAACCATAAATACTATGGAAACAACATCGGCCCCAAATTACAAGCGCCCAATATCAGAAGTAACAAGTCCCTCAACAGAAAACGAAATGGAAACTCCAAGCTTCCCACCACCAGGAGAAAATGAATTCGTAAAGCCATATACTTCAGCAACAAAAAGCTTAAAAAAAAGTAAACTTAATAACCACACAGAAAATAAAAAATCAACAGAGGAAATGTTGAATCCTGCAAAAGACTTTATAATTAATCACGCTCCTATTTTCGTACTGAATTTTAACCAACTAATAGATTTTTTCGAAAATGCTTACGGGAGCCCAGATCCACTCAGCGTAGAAAAGAGATATACTGAAAATATAGATGGACTAATCGATATGCTAACAGAAATATACCCATATTTAACCGAAAGAAGTATCAAAACCAGAAACACAAGAATAAAGAAAAAACTAACACAGCTAATAAAACAAGGAACAAGATCCAGTTTAGAACCCACGGACTCACAGTGATACATCATTATTGTCACCAGATCAATAAAAACCTTATAATCCCATTCATAGTCAAAGAGTAAAATCCTTTTTAAAAGACATAAATTTATACGATAAAATTTAATTTTTACATATGATCCAAATCCATGTATAATAATCTCTAATAACCCTAGGGGTTGATGAGATTTAAAATTTGTAAATAATAAATAATAATATTACTGTGGTACTGATGGTTTTGTTTAAATGGAAAAATTCGAGAAAAAGGCTGTGGTAAAATACCTTTTTTAAGAAGGGTTTATCGCCGCAGGAAATTTATAATGACAGTCCGGAGTTTTGGATCATTCTACCTCGTCACATTAACTACTTAAGAATTGATGATCAGGAAGGAAGGAAGGAAGTGGTGTCAACATGCACCAGGTGATGTTGTCATTCAAGGAACTATTGGTTTGGTGCATGAAATGGTATTGAGTAATTGGAAAATTACGGTCAAATACATTGCTGAAATATGTGGCTTTTCCCTTGGAAGCGTTGAGAAAGTTTTGCACGAGGAATTGCGTCTGAAAAAGTCTGCGCACGATGGATTCCGAAAATGTTGTCATCTGATCATAATCGGGCCAGGTTTCTCATTGCTGCGAGTAATTTGAGATTAATGGACAAAACTTTGGATGTACTTTTGGAAAGATTTGTAGTTGTAGATGAAATCTGTGTTGCTCATTTTGATCCAGAGTCAACACGGCAGAATATGCAGCAACGACATCGTGGTTCCCCGTCTCCACGAAAGTTTCGTATGACTTTATCGTCCGGAAAGATAATGTAATAGTGTTTTGCGATTCTGAGGGAGTTATTCTTCATGATTATTTACTACGTAGTCACACAATAAGGGGAGATTATTATCCAAAACTCATACCAGAAGTTCGTGAGACTATGAAGCAAAAAAGGTGGGGAATTTCGAAACGCGGCGTTCTGTTTCATCAAGACAATGCTCCTTCTCACAATGGTTGCTATCCACAATGCTGGATTTGTAATTTTAGAACAACCCCAATATTCGCCAAATCTGAACTCCAGTGACTTTCACCTGTTCCCCAAGTTAAAAGAACATCTTCGGGGAACTCATTTTTCGTTGATGAGGTGATAGCTGCTCTGAATGAGTGGTTGCAGTGCGCGACAAAGAGTTTTCTATTCTAAGGGCATTCAAGCTTTGCGTCATCGTTATAGTAAGTGTGTTAATCTTTTAGGGGATTATATTGAGAAATAAAGTTGTTTCAAATGTCTAGGTTTTTTGCTTCTATATCATGGACAATAAATGATAAACCACTCTCGTATAATGAAAAAACTAAAGGTTTTTCCAACTTCATGATGGCGTAACAATTTTGAATTTTTGAAATAATTTCCTGTATTATGCACCCTATTTGCATCCATTTGCGCTGTTAAAACCATGTTCAAATTTTTATTAGCAACCAAGTTATTAGAAAGAATTAGGATGATTAATTTCCCAAGAATGAAGTTGGCGAAACTGTTAAATTTTTCATCATAATTTGGCGACAAATGAAAATTTGAAATTGGTTTTGATGGCGCAAATTGTCCACAAGAGAAAAATTTTAATATTTAGAAATTGTTTCGCTTGTGTTATGTTGGTAAAACCTTTAGTTTCTTTTAATAACTCGCAAACGATTTAAAAGAGCACACTTACTGTTAGGGTCATATTGGAGCAATTTGAGCGCATTTTTTTTATAACTGTTTCAGAATTTGCGCCCTATGTTGTTTCGCCAACTTCACGGACTTTAATTTTGGTTAGGAATTCCAAAATAATATTCTAATGTAATAGGAAAAAGAATAAAATATGAACAGCAGTGGTACATAGAATGATTCAATTATAATTCAACTACACTGTTAACCTCAAAATATTAAGCGATCAAAGAAAATTCAGATAGTCTAAACTTGTAAAAACGACCATGTCACAAAATATCTATGTATCGTTATAGCCGAGCGCTAACAATGGAAACTTCCTTGCTAAAATCTATGGGATGAGACACAATTAGTTGTAATTTCTCTTGAAATAATTTATTCAAATGCAGGGTGACTATGTAAAACCAAAGTCTTGCTGTAACTATATACAACTTAATTATTTATTTAGCTGGAAATCGGTCTGGAATATACAATATGTTTATTTGCAAAACCATTAATAAAGAATAAGAAATAGCTCAAACAATTAATGCTTGACGCATAATAGTTTTGAGAGGTATTTAATTTTAGCTAACTAGTACCAGGATATTGTAAGAATATAGTTCATACCATTTTTCCAGGGCCACCCTTTCTGTAATATCTTTTTGACTATGGGGTAGTTTTTGGTTTGGTCTAGCTAATCTGGCACTGGTCGTAGAATTTTTCACATAGTACTATATCGAAAGAAGAATATGTTCTTAAATTTTTAAAGTTTGATCAAGAACTAACTTCATTGCGTCCTTTACAAGGAGTTTGAAGGCATTGCGTTTACTGATTTAGAATAAAATTTGTTTCCTTCATTTTAAAAGCACGATATCTGATACTTTACAGAGGCAAATGGACTGTTTACAAAAAATTCGGTTTTTATGTACACAAAACGCCGGAATCTAATAATGTGTAGTTGATTTAATCAGTGCACACTTTCATTGGTGTATATTCCGGTCGCACCTCGGTTTCAATTACAAATTCCGGAGAGTCTATAGAGCCTCCATTACTTAGCCTTCCTCCAGGGACCAAGAAAGTCATCTATCACGTCTAGGGACCCTATGTTGCTGTGAAGCATGCAAAGTGCACATTAGCACCGACTAGACGCGTATATAAGCCACGATTTATGAATTGTAACTGCGATGGCATTCGCCTAAGTTTCGGTTTTGCTGACGACGCCATTTTCATTTAAGTGTTTTTTAATGGATGTATGGAATAATTTCGCTCAAGCATCGCAATTAACCTGACAATTTTAAGCCGAATGAATTGAATTTTGTATGAAGTTTAAGTGGAGGTACCTGTTGGTGGAAGTTAATATTCGTGCGAACAGTTCGGTGGTGAAGTGGTTGAAGCGGTCTGGCGTTGTTTCCTAGGGGAGCTTTCGGAGCTTCCTGTGATCCTTGCACTAATTTTCGGAGAGCGTATAGCTGTAATTAAGAAATTTATTGACATCAGCTAAGATTTTAATGAAGTTTGTTGCATGGGGAGTTGAAAACTTTGTTTTAAAAAAGTCTAGCAGACTTCCTCCCTTTATGTATAACACCCTTCAGTTAATTACAACCAACTACTTGCAGACGTATGCAGATGCCTATTGTAATCGGTTTTAGTCGAATACATTTTAAGTAAAAGGAGATCTAAATCAAATTACAAAACTAGAAGAAAAATTTCCTTCTGAAACTCGTTAAAATTATAAAACGTGTAGAAAATATCGACGTAAATGAAAAACAGTTTCGTGCCGCAAAATAACAGGCTTGTTCTTTAAACGAAGCCAAACATCGGCTTTATTAACTAGCTGTTACTCAGATAAGTGAAGTTAGTGGTAAGAAATATAACTCTCTAGGGAGGAGTAATAAACGGCTGTAATATTGACATAAAGGGCTCTTAATCTGATACTTTGTAGGGAGTATATTATACGTGCACGATAACAAGTTGAGTTCAAGGCGAAGTCAGGAAAATTGTCTAATAATAAGACGAGAGAATATCGAGGCACAATGACAACGAAAATAATTAAATTAAACAATTGTGAATATAAAAGAAAATTGAGTGATTATGTGTCTCATTATAGAACGACACTACGTCAAAGAAATATTATTTATTGTTCATATCACGTATTCTGAAACAGTCTTTTTATACGACAATAGAATTTCGAAGTCAAATTGGATAACTAAGTGTTGGGGAGGGAATAAAATACGACAAGAAAGGAAAAATGACAATGTTCAATTGCTTATTCAATAAAGGAGCCTACGGTAAGCTTACTTAATAGTTATGGAGTACCATAGCTGGTTTCAGACATGCCATGCAATGTGGAGAAAATACAAATACAATGTTGACAAATTTAGTAGTAAATTTTGATTCAGATAAAAATTAATCCTTTTCACACAAACGTTTAAAGTGTTAATCCTTCAAAAAGAAATTTTACCACGGCACGCTGCCAGGTAGCATGATGATTTTTAACAGTGGTCCTCAAACATTTTAAATTTATTTACAACTACAGTGGTGTGAAAAAGTTCTGCCAAGAAAATAATTATTTATTGCAGTTTAGCTAAATTTTTGGCGTAGTTTGCAAAATTACTCTTAAATTATTAAGTTTAATGACTATGTCAACAACTTATCTCTTAATTAGGCACTTAGAACTCCATTCCATAGAAATATAATAATCAGTTATTCGCGCATTTTCCAATGGGATCATTAAAATGCATTTTTTTTGTTTTCTTTTCCTCAATTTTATTGTACGAGACGAGGCCGCGAGTGGAACCCTGAGATTAACAGTTTAGTGCGTGAGCTGGTCGGCATAAGTTGTTTTCTTTCTTTTTTGTACTATGCCTTTTATTACACAGCAATATATACCGGGTGCCCGGATTTCGATCGATTTCTGATCTTTGTTTAACTTTTGTTTGTTTGTTTATACGGTTTGACCAGTAGTTTGATGCTCCCATAAAAGTGGATTATTGAACTGCATAACATCAATGTAAGATCAGTTTAAGGGGCTACAACTGACTCAAATAAAGCTAACTTTAGGGATTTCTGTTGTCACCGTAGCGTCAGTAGGCGAACTTCCAACATTTTTTGTACTGGTAGATAATATATCCAAAATTAAAAGAAGGTGAAAAAATATCGAATAAATCATAAGAACTAAATTATAAAAATTGCTAACATTAATGTATGGTTGTGGTATGTGTGGATTTAAGTTACTGAATTGTTTCAATTTGCGAAATCTTTGTTTACAGAGTGTTCAGAGCACCCAAATAATAGATGTATGATTTGAAGGATTTACCAAATTTTGATGAATCAAGATTTATTTTGTAATTTAAAAAGCAACATACTGTAAATTAATTCTGCAATTCAATCAAGGAAGTAATTTTTCTTTAGAATGTTTATGTTAGTTCTGTTGGCTGAATTTTTAATTAAAACATTAAACATTTATGTTAATAAAATATTAAAAGTATCAATGTGTTTTGTGTGAGTTAATCTTTGAGGCTAATTTTAGAGTATTATATGGGTTTTGTAATATTTTAAATAATATTTATAGAATTATTAAGAAACAAGTTGCATGATATTTCATAACCCTATATATTGAATATTGATTTCAAATGCAGTTGTAGATATTTTTTTTTATTATATTATAGAAAATATTAATATGTTTCAAATTGCTTTAAAAAATATACAACACAGGTTTTCTCTAAATTTGGGTATAGGAACACCTCATTGCAGTTTCTACGATAATGGGTTACACCGGTTGTATCATTGCTAAACGGTTTTAGAGTTTCCAATATAAATAATAGTACAGGTAAAAGTGTTCATAAGTAAATGCAAAACATTAAGAATTACATTAAAACTTGGAAAAATTCCTTATGGTGTATTGAAGTAGACTTGGTAATTTAAAATATGCCAAATAAAAGTTAATTTGAGTGTTATATCAAAATAATTTAAAAGTAGAGTTTGCCCTGCAGAAGATATATTACTTATAAATATACTTAGGATAAATATGCATTTGCATATTTGCATACGCAAATGACATTATTGTTAATAAATGAATATTTTAATTGTTTTGAGCATTAATGGATAGTTTGCAGCGTTTGTCTATTTAAATAATATTGCATATTTATACAATTTTTTTGTTATCAGGCATAGATTCACTTCGTCAAGCAGTCTGGGAATTTCCAGAAATTTTAAATAATCTTCTAAACTCATTCATTTTGCATTTGATTAGATAGGTGCTTTCTTAGTTGTTAAGCTTCGTAAACCAGAATACTTGGAAATGCTAAGAGGACCAGGGGTTGAGTGGCCCTGTTGCGTGAACGGGAAACCTGTGAAATTTGAAAGTTTAACAATTTATCATTTCATCAATAATCAGTTGTCTACTAGTTCCAATAGTGTGTTAACATCTTCGAGGTGTCGCAAGAAAAAAAGTGTATAAGTGCTATTTTAAACCAGTTTGTGAGGAACTGTTATTATGTAAATACTACGAAGTTGCTGTTGCGGCAACCAAGAAGTTCCAAGTTACGCAGCATCTCCAAACTGGAAAACGCGCAAGAAATAAAAATCGAAAAAGGGAGAACAACCAACAGCAAGTGATAATTTCTGCTTTACCAAGGTCTGGACCTAAACGTTCAGAATTTAATGAAGATATTTGTAAGGTTTTTATTTGCGCTGTTATTTAGTAGGTTAAATTAAAGAATTTGGAAATTTTGGAACAGAATATTCCAGACGAATCGATACTATGAAAAAACTATGTTTCCTAGTTATATGCAGCAACATTACAGAAACTAAGAGAAAACGGAAAGGATCGGATCACAGTTTTGGGTGTCTTTGGTCGAAACAACCTACACAGAACAAAGATGTGTAGCAAATTATGTGTTTTGTATGTTAGACGTTAACGAAGAAAAAAATAAATCATATCTGCTGACTTTAAAAGTCGTGGAGAAAGTGAATCATTCTACAATTGCTGCTCTTTTCAACGACTCTCTAAGCTTATTCTGGCCGTTTGGTATTTTATATGAAAAAGTGCGAGTGGTTTGTAGTGATGTTGCATCATATATGTGCAAAGCAATGCGAGGACTGCAGATTTTGTATCCAAACATGATACATGTGACCTGTTTAGCAGTTGGTTTACACCGCGTAGCTGACTTAGTTAGCTGCTGTGTATTGCGTTGAAAATTTTGAAATTGTGTAGAAAGTTGTTAATGAATTCGACTCCGAAGAAGAGCAGGACATTGAAGAAGCACAGGATATTCTGAGAAAATAAGATATTTGAGAAGATTTGATTTTTAATCGAGCTAATTTGTCTTTCATTTCAACTGCAATCTCTAAACTAGAAGCGAAGGGATTATCTTTAAAAGACAGCATTGAAATAGTAGAAGTTATGGCGAAGGGTTTAACTAACCTAAAAAAGGACTTTATTAGTAAATTAAACGAAGTGTTGTCAAAAAATTGCAAATTATGAATTTGTACCAATAGTGTCCTGTGATGGCGAGAGAGTCTTTTCACGGTAAAAAATATTCTCGCTGGCAACAGGCGCAGCTTTACATTCGAAAATGTATTACACCACGTTGTTGCTAAATGCAATTATGATTTTGTTTTTATAATATTTAATTAATAATAAATTAGTGATTTTGTGTTTTTTGACTAATTATAATTAAGTAATTATGGATTTAAAAAATGTTTGAGCATTTTAATAAAAAAATAAATATGTATTGATATCACGTTAATGATTTTTTTTGTAGTTAGTGGACTTTTTAGTGCATATTTTGGATGTTTTTGATGCATACTTGTATGCAAGTTTTGAAGTTTGTTAGTGCATAATTATCCTAAGCCTACTTATAAACAATTAATTTTGAAGATTGAAATATAATAATTGTTTGCAGTCAAATAGAATTAGTTCGCCTAACACATTTCACGTGCACAGAGCTACGAATTGGCTAGAAAAGTATAAACGTATATCGGTAGTTCTCTTAAAAATAAACAGTTACCACCTTCCCCAAGTCAAACCGATCACCCTGTATGTACAAAATTACTTTTACGTGATGCGTCACATCAATCAAAATAACTTTTTTAACTCCTATGAAGTAACAGAGATATATACACACTATATGGACACCCGGTATACTAAACATTTATATCCGTTTTATCGTATATTGAGGGCATACGTGAATTGATATTTATATTTACAAAAGCTTTTTGTATTTCATTTCTAAACCTAATTGAAATTTGGAATAGTTTCTAAATAAGGAAAATAAGGGTTTCGCAAGGCTCCATTTTATTTCACCTTTGGTTTTAAGCAGAACTGGCTGGAGAAAAAGGCTACAACAGTGGGCAGGTCCCACAGCACGTCACCCTCGCCTGTCATGGATCCTCGAGGGAATGCCATTTTCGATTTTGTGCATCTGTTTCTAAAAGCATTTCCATTTTCAACATTTCCCATCTATCAATCGAGTTTACAAGAAGCAAACTTTACTAAACCCACAATAAAGAATTTAAAGTTGGAGCTTTAGTAGTAAACAATTTAACGTGGTGGGAAACCGCTTTACTCTTTCATGCTCCATTTCTATTAAAAATTGAATTCTTCCCCGAGTAAAGCAAACAGGAGTCAATTTTGCTTCGGAGGACCGAAATAATTGGGTCACGCGAAAATTGATTCCTCTCTTTCCCGAAATACAAAAAGAGGAATCTCATCCGATTAAAAATGTAATAGATTTTTTAGGATTTACCACTACATTTGTTTAAGTGGTTCACACACAAAATAAAAAGGTCCAAATGGTAATTCAGTTATGCCGAAAACTTCCCCGGAACAGTGTGGACGTATGACAGGGGTTGCGGTGGAATAATGTGAGATCCTTGTGGGCCCGGGTGTAGCTCAACACATGCCCTTTGTAGCGTGGAGTAATCCGGTCACTGGGGAGCAATTTCAACCACACTCACCCCTTTCACGATTGATGAACGCGGCGGAATATCGGAATTCGGTGTTCGATCAAATTAGGGCTAATTTTGGTCATTTAATCGATGAGAATTTAGTTAGAGGGAATTTTTATGGTGGTCCTCTTGATAATTCAATAAGTGGCACGGTTTGTTTGGGGATTTACGACTACAGTTCGAAGAGTTTTTATGTTCAATTTTAGAACAGCACGAAACTTTTGTTTTTCCAACCCGTATCAGTCTGACGCTTTCATTATTCCGTGCTTTAAATTAACTAGGAGAACCACAACCCGCACAGACTTATAATCAACTAGTTACTTAAAATAAAATTCCAGGGTTTCTCAAAATGGAAGACGTTAAAGGGCAAGTCAAAGTCAATATGAAATACAAAGGCAAAATTTAATTTGGGTTCGGGTTTAGAAGGGGCTCAAAGAAGCGTTTTAGATATCTTTTTTGTAGTATACGAGGTTTGGCAATTTCATTCCCGGAAAGCCAAAAACAAACACAATTTAAGTAACACAAAAAGTATATAATATTTATTCAAGGTAATCTTCATTTACTTTAATACACTTATTATAACGCTCTAAAAATGTGTGAAAACAGTAGGCAAAGACGTCCGAGGAAACTATCTCAACGGTTACATTTCTTTTAAACGTATACGCCTCAAAATTTAGTGAAGTGATTCCTTTTGAGAATAATTTTCAATAGGAAACAGAAAATAGTTTGTTGGTGCCAAGTCAGGCGAATAGGGTGATGGATCGCAACAACACCATGTATTATGAGAAATATTTTCACAATCAGTGTAGAATGGGCAGATGCATTGTCATGCAACAAGAATTGACTACCATTTTCCCAAACTTGCAGCTGCGTTCTAGAAATGCGCTGCAAAAATTTGTTCATCACTTCAATGTAGACTACATTATTTGTTGTTTATAATTCAGACACAAATTCTTTATGGATCACAGCATTTTGATTGAAAATGGTAATTAGCATAACTGTGATTCTGGCTTCTTGCAAATGAAACCGTTTGGGGCTTTGTAATGATTTTTCAATCCATTGCATGCTCTGGCGTTTTGTCTCCCATGATTCTTCAACAGTGATAATTTCTGTTATTTAAAGTTAAATTATTTATCATTAATTGCGACGCTGTACCCTTACGCTATAGTGTTTTATGATCGTCTTCCGGTTAATGACTGTTTACACTTTCGCCTGCGGCAAGTTAATTGAACTTAAATAGTATAGTAGAGCATTCATTGTAGACATAGAAGATTGCGTATATTCTTTAAATATAATAAATATTAAATATGTATGTAATTTTTGAACTATTTTTAATAATAACCCAAATTGTCGATAACTCAAATTGTTTTTGATTTATTGGGATTCGACTGTATACCGTAAACATATTACAGTCTCCCTAAAAATAATTTATTAAATACTATAGATAACCGAGGTATCAAGCCAATTTGTAATAGGAGACTTATCCTGTATACTTGTAGTTGCTCGCTAACTTTATGTGGAATGTGGAAACACCTTGTACTGCGTTTAATAAAATTTGCTCTAAGTACTTCATATCTTTATTAGTGATCAAATTAAGCGGCTTCGTTTCAGTAGCACCCGTAACTGTTTTTATGTAGCAACACGTTTACAAAGTGCTTCAACGAAGAAAATTTAAATTTTTAAAATTACGCAGACGACTGTTTCTACTGAAATGAATATTTAACCTCTCAACAGTTAAAGCCACTAGAAGGGAGTCTTTGTTAAATCAGCAACACTTTTTATGAATATTTCATGCTCTCCTTGCCTCTCCAGGTTACAAGAAAATAATTATTTATGTCAAAAATTACCATTAGTGGTATTTGAAAATAATGAGTGTTGGAATCAAAAAACTTTCATAACATTCAAATAATAAAATCATGTAGGTTTAAGTTACGCTTGAAAATTATTAAAATTCCCATATTAAAAAAATACACGGTGCCTCTAAAAGGTTTCTACAAAACGGTACCACATATTCTTGCGACAAAAATAGGACGATTTAATTCTAAACTTACCTATATATAAAATTGTACGGTTAAGGAGTTATAGCCGCCTAAAGAGAGACTTGTCCGACGCAGAAAAATTCTGCATATAATTATGGTAATAGTTGGACCAATGTTTTGAAATTGTATGTACATACGTAAATCATCAAGTTTGCAAGTTAAAGCCTAAATTAGTTGAAAAAAGTGCACCAGAGGCGTCTCAAGTGGGATATCTTTTACATTATCTTGTTTTACTTATTTTTTAATAAGGTCACTTAAATATTTGTCTGCAAACGCTTTCTTCACAAGGTACAAGCCATTTAGCGTTATAAATAAGATTCTTTTTTTTTCTGCAGCTTATACCATCCGTCGTTGGATGTAATCCTCCCTTCAGGTAGGTTTCGTTCTTCTCTATTGTTTGCTTTCCTCATTCAGTTGCACCTTGCCACTCTCTTAACACCATCTGCCCACCTGGCCCTCCTGTACTTCTTTTATTATCTCGGGGCCTCTACTTAATGATCTTTCGTGTCCATCTATTACCCTGAATTCTTCCTATGTGCCTCCACCAATTCCATCTTAAGGTACATAGACGTTCTATTATATCGGTTACTTTAGATCTTCTTCGTATTTCTATATTAGGTATTCAGTCTCCTAATTTGATGTTCAGTATTCTTCCTTCCATCGCCCTTTGTGTAACCTAGAGTTTATGTATAATACCTTTGTTTAGGGCCCACGTCTTTGTGCCATATGTTAGAATTGGCAACACATACTGGTCAAAGGTTTGTGCTCTTACAGTGTTTGGTGTATATGACTTAAATACTTTTGTAGTCTTCTGAACGCTGACCAACCCAGTGACAATCTTCTCTCTAGATTTGCTGTCAAATTATTCTTTAATACTTCTAATTTTTGTCCTAGATATATAAATGTTTCTTCCCACTTTCTCTATTATTTTGTCTTTTAGAGTAATGTTTTGTTGTTCTTCTGTTTCATTATAGTGGTTCAATAGGCCTCTATTTATCGGTTGTTTGCTGATTACCATGTACTTTTTCATTTGCGTTCATTTTCAGGTCAATTTCCTCACTTGCTTAGTTCACCTTATTGACTAAGAGTTGCAAATCTTGTAAGCTTTCAGCCATGATAGAAGGATCATCAGCATACCTTATATTATTTATAATTTCGTCGCTTACTTTAATACATTTAGTTCGTTCCCATAGTGCCTTTTGAAATATATATTAGGAGTAAGTGTTAAACAGGACCGGTGGTAGGACACACCCTTGTCTTACACCTATTTTGATTAGTTGTTCTTTTGCTTCTTCTGCATCTACGCGCATTGCCGCTATTTGTTTCCAATACAAACTCTTTATTAATTTTATTGTCTTTCCCGTCTAGTCCTAAACCTTCTAAAGGTTTCATGAGTTTCTCGTGCTGAACCCTATCCAAAGCTTTTCAAAAATCTACAAAGCAAACCAATACGGGTTTTTGAAATTCTCTGCATTTCTGCAGTAAGTTGTTCATGTTAAATAATGGGTCTCGTGTTCCTAGGCCAATTCTGAATTCGAATGCTGATTTATCGATTGTAAATTCGCATTTTTGTGCATTCTCTTCTGTATAATTTTTAATACTATTTTTAGTGTATGACTCATTAAGCTAATTAGTCGGAAATCATTACACACCGTTGCATTATGTTTCTTAGGGAGACGGATAAATACCGACTTTTGTATAGAGGTAAGTTTAATTAAATTGTCCTATTTTGGTCTCAGGAATACGTGGTAGCGTTTTTTACAGACCTTTTACAGAATCTTGTATATACACTGGGTCGTAAAATGCCCTATAACTTGCAAAATGGCGGCTAGGCGCTATCTTAAATTATTTTTTAAATGTCAATAGGGGTCGAGTGACACCTCATTTGAAAGGTATTATAATTCTACGTCTGATTCTTGAGTTTCATATAAAAATATTCATCCAGAAAAAAATGACAGATGGTTGAAAATAACAAGTTTATGGAAAAAATAAGGCACCTCGAAAATTTTGTGATTTGTGGATATGTTGTTGGCCTCGTCGCGGACAACAACTTTTCCTCATGGCACTTTCCCGTAACTTGTACCGTTCGGCCGCCAGGGGCGTCCAAAGTTGAAACACGAATCGACGTCCAGCACGTGCCCACATCAACGTAGCGGGTCGGTCGCGAGCTCAATCTGTTCACACAAGTACGGTTCATCGACGACCGGTTCTAACAACCGCAAAGGGGGAGCGGTGTACGCCGGATAAGCTTTTATGCCGATTTTTACGTTTCTTTTTCAATGTTTCGGCGTCCCCAGCGCCCCCCTTGGAGACGTTAGAACCGCGAACAGATTGAGTTCACGACCGACCCGCTGCGATGACGTGGACACTTGTTGGACGTCGATTCGTGTTTCGACTTTGAACGCCCCTGGCGGCCGAATGGTACGCCCTACAGGAAAGTGCCATGAGGAGAAGTTGTTGTTCTCGACGAGCCCAACAACATATGCGGACCGCAAATGGCAAAATTTTCCGGGTGCCTTATTTTTTCCATAAACTTGTTATTTTCAATCATCTATCATATTTCTGGATGAATATTTTTTTATGAAACTCAAGGATCAGACGCAGAATTAAAATACCTTTCAAATGGGGGGTGAACCGACCCCATTGACATTTAAAAAAATAATTCAAGATGATACCTAGCCGCCATTTTGAAATTTACAAAATTTAATATAGACTGAAAAGTAGTACTTAGCCTGCCATTAAAGCAGACAAAATTTTGTGAAGAAACATAAAGTCGTTTAAAAGCTTATATCTTTATTAGTTGTTATACGATGTGAACCAAAATTTTGTCAAAGATAGAGAACATAATGGTCTACTTATGGCCCAAAATGAACGCCCCAGCCTTCTACGGTACAAAAATAAATGAAAGAAACCAAAAAATTATATTAGTCATATTTTTATCGGAAAATTTCATTAATGAAAGAATTATCTGAAATCCTAGGTTTTATTAAAATTAAAAATAGTGACAAATCCGGAAATATTTTAATGGGTTTTTGTGTTTAGAAAATCGTACGTTGGTAATTTTGTTGAGGTAAAACGTAAGCAACAACTTGACAGCTAGCGTTGTATTTCAAAAAAAAAAATTCCGCTGTACAATTTTCTAAACGCAAAATCCCATTAAAAGGATATTTTCGGATTTGTCTAATATTTTAAATTTTAATTTTTTGCATTATTTTGGTATCGCAGAAGGCTTTGCATTTTGAATGGTTTTTGGTCCATACGCAGACCATAATATGCTCTATCTTTGAGGAAATTTTTGTGCAAATTGTCTAGAAACTGATACAGATATAAGGGTAGGGACACACTGTATATCGATCTCCATTGCACCTAAGTTGTTACAATAGGCAACACATGTTGCATTCGAAAGGGTGTTGCTATTAAAATGCCGTGTGCCATTGGCAATATTGGTTGGTTGCAACAAAAGTAAAATCGCTGAAGTAATTTTTATTTTTATAAACATATTATCTGTAAGATATTTAATAAACGATAAAAGTAATATATTTTAGAAACATATTTTGTTGTAAAGTGTAGGGCATGATTATATTTACAAGTTAACTTAGTAATGACAGTCGCAGTCTGTCTAAATAACGATTTTTTTGAAACACATGAGATAATTCTATAAATTAAAATCTGTACATAATATGTCGCACACGAGTCCTGTTTATATATTACACAAATTCAAATAATGTTCAGTTTCTCAAATACTCTCGGAATACATTATTGTGTACTGCGTAAGTTTTTTATTTCCACAGTCATCATTAAAATTTTTTAATACTATGTAATAATTCCAAAGTTTTTTATGGCTTGCAATATGTGCTGCATACACTGAAATTTATATTCTGAACAATGATAGTATGTGTTTTGAGTACAGGCTTTTTCTAGTTGAAGTTAATTTGATAAGGGTTAGCAATTTCACTAAAAGTTGTAATTTTAGTTTAGGTTAGGACCCTAATTATTTAATTATTACATTTATTGAATTGACTTTAAACTAAATAACAATGGTTGAGTTTCAAGTTTGCGTCTTAATTTCTCGTTGGAATCTCTTCTCAAAGGTGATAACCTGCAATTTGTTTATTCAAATAATAAATTATTTAAAAGTTAATATTTAGGTTCAATCGAGATTCGTAATAAAAATCACTGAAATACATACCTAGTTGCAGTTAATGTTAGTACTAAGCAATAATATTGTTAGAAGATCACATTTTTCGAAAGCAAACGTGCAATTCATATTCTGAAAATTGTAATACGATTGTATTTTTTAAGGTGGTATCAACAAATAATTAATTATTTGCTGTGAATTTACTTATAAAATAATGTCTCCTTCAAATTTGTAGTGCATACGTCAAACTAAAGGGTGTATACGTAACTTTTCTAGTTGCTAATTCTACTGTGAAAAGTGGAAGAAAGTCTCACCTCATGTTTTGTGATATAAATAGGTTTATTAAGTATAATCCAGACGGTGGTTTCCCAACATCCCGGATGTGTCGTGGATCCCTCGTAGGTCATGAATTGTTCCGTGTCTGGCAGAAGACTTCGTATGGATAAATGTTTTATCGGGGTGGAAGCTCCTGGAACAAGTACAGATTTTATTTATTAATAGTGAAAAACGTTGACATCCGTTGTCAGCCACGCTCTTGCACTTTACAATTCAAGGGAAATGCGGTGGCTGAATTTTCCGCCGAGAATGGACAGATGCAGAAAAGCGCAACCAGACGCTGCGGAGTGATTTAGCTCGTGATATATCGACAAGTGGGGAAATACACTGCTCTGTACAC
>JABXWE010001052.1:0-67843 GCA_014611495.1 Limonius californicus
TACCAAAAAAACATGCGTAACTTCCGCTTCCGGTTTCGGATTTTTTTGAAAAGCTTATTTTTTCGATGAATTTTCGATACACCCCCGCATTCCAAAGCGCATCAAAATCGGAGCAATACTTTCGGCTGTAGGAGCGTCACATACGTACATACGTATGTACATACGTACATACGTACATACCCACCCACAGACAGACATTTTTTAAAAACCACTTTTTTGGGTTCCTAGAGACCCAAAACGGATATTTCCGTTAAAATCTCGATTTCGAAAATTTTCATGAATTCAATACTTACCCTATACCTATAAGGTATGGGAAAGTAAAAAACGAGTTGGGAAGAAAATATTTCCTGCTATTGAATAGCATTTTGTAAGAGCTTTTCAATGAGGTACCACAAAGTGGGTGTTACCATTTAAAATTTGTTTGTTAGGGTACTTAAATCCTAAGAGTTGAATGAGGAAGGTTACCTTATCAGTCATAATGATTCGTTCACCATGTTGTAAAAACATTTAAAGAAGAAATACAAAACTTGCATATCTATTTTACTTGCAGAGATATAAAACACTGTACGTTTTCAAATTGACACCCTGTATATTGATATGTAAAAAGTGGAAAAATATGCATTGTGTTAAAATAAATTATAAGATGAAGAGGCATCCAGGGTAAGAACGTAAACTCTGCTTGAAGTGATAGATTTTATCATTAACATCAGAGTTTTTTTTTTACTGGCATATGCCAAATCCTTTAATATGCGTGTGGTTGCATAATAAATAGTCCGATTTGCTTGAGCTCTTATGGACACCAGTGGTGCAAAACTTCTACTTAAAATTGCTATGAAGATCCCAACCACCTGTCAATCATAACGCAATCCGCCTTTCCTTGCACAAACCGCTTATCAATAATATATACTATTTAAGAATTAGCTGGACATCTTTTACCTAGATCTACTTCATTAAGCAAACTTACACTGCCGTTCAGGTGCTTATATTTCGCAACGTTTTAGGGCCAGTCTAATAAAATTTGCATAGCCCATAAGAGCATGTACTACACTCTCACCAAGAGACGCTCTGTTTAATGTTTAAGGGATGCGTTGTCATTGGTGAAGTAATTTGCGGTTAGATTCGTTTTGTTTATTCTTGGAAGTAGACAATGTTGTTGACGACGGGGTCAATGATTGTGATAAAGAGTCACGGGGCTTTTGAAATATAATCTTATTCTACGAAATGTGTTTTGTCGCATAGCCCCAAAACGCACTCAGCAAATCACAACTAATATAAATCTGGAAAACATTCAAAATGTTGGCCGTTATTATTTAAACAAGCATTTATTAACATTTTAAAAATAATAGTAATCACAACCTCAACGCTTTTTATTTCAGCCTCATATGTATTTTCACATTCTAGAAGCTTTCGAAAATGACATGCAAAATGTCGAAACACATATAATAAAATAAAATCCGTTCAAATTGTGAATGATATTAATATTTTTGAAATATGAATATTAATTTCAAAGAAGAAAGGCGAGAAACTATTAATGAAACATTTATTTACTTCCTGAAATAGAATCTTAGCGCTAGTCCTTTTGGACTAATCAATGTGAAGGTTTCCTCGATTATTTCTTTCAAATCAGCTAAGCTTTCCAAGCGTGCTTCATATACTTTCTGTTACATTTTCCCTCGCTGAAAAAAATGTAAATGCCTAATATTGGGACAGCGATATGGCCATGAATGAACTGCACTGAACTGGAATGTGGTCATATGGAGATGCTCCATTATGCTGGAACCATAAATTCTGCCGTCTATTCAAATGGACAGTTTCTCATATAACCTATAAATTATTCATAAATCAATATTAATATTCTTAATTTAAGTTTGCTTTAAATTAATTTTACAATAACAAAATTTCCAATAGTCTAACACCGATCACTCACTCATTAAAAGTCCTAAAACGGGTTTTGTGAACTCATCGGGGATTTTCCTGATAACGATTGTATCTATTCTTCAAAAAATATGTTTTATAACAAAATTAATTAATATGTCTATAATATCTCCTAGTTGACTTCTAACACTTCCTGTATCAGATGGATGCAGATGCTATTTGCAATCTTAACTCTCTGCTTATTTAATTTTAACTAACATGATAATTCTCTCTGATGAGTTGTGTTGCGGATATGTCTATTACCTTCATAGCTATTCTTGTACAATTGCTTTCTAATTTTTTTAAATCCTACTCTTCCCTAGTCAGTGTTATTATATGCGGAAAATCTTAATTTCTTAAGCTCGTCTGAAACGCTAGTTATTTATTTCTATAACCTCGTTTACTAAACCCACCCGGGTTCGTGGGGAACTAAATAAATAGCTGACAGTGATGTGTTGTAGGAGACTTATTTTCACAGTAATTTAATATAAGGAGCACCGAAAACAGAGTAGGGCAGATAAGCTGTATCCCTTTAAAAATGTTTGTCGCTACCCAACATACGTATAGCATGCCAACAAACCAATTCTTGTTAATTTAATGAAAATTGATTGTTGTCAACTTATGACAATACTAAGTCAAACTGTCAATTTATTTACATTTTAAGAAAGATATTTTCAAGTAACGAGAAAACAGATATGTTGCCTATTTTTGGTGAATGCCGCGGAAATGCAACTGCAGCCCGCAATTTATATATCAGGCGCTATCCAACTAGAAGACGACCACCTAAAAATATTTAAACGCCTTGAAACTTCTTTACGAAATAAAAGTAAATTTGTTAATTCGGCAGATGTACATCCGGAATGATTAGTAACGTGGAAAATGAATTTACAGTGTTGCAGGCAGTGAATGAGAATCCCCATGTAATTCGGAAGGAACTTAGCACAGATATGGGTGTTAATAGAACTTCAGTTAGAAGAATCCCGGAAACAAATGCATTTTATTTCTATCTCATTATTTTGGTGCATAATCTGCATCAAAATGACCCTCAGAGAAGATTGCAGTTTCAATTTCTTTCAAACTCACCCTTATTGGATACATATTTTTAAAATTGTGTATTGTTTAACGATGAACCAAAATTGGCCAATAATAGTGAAGTCAATAGGCATAACTCGCATTATTACGCATAAGAGAATATGCTCGAGATATGTGTTATCCATTGTCAAAAAGGTTTTCTGCGGCATAGTAGGTAGACATATTATTAAACCACATTTCTTGCAAAATTTACTGAACAGCGTTACTTAGATTTCCTATGAAACATTTTAGCCGGATTGTTGGAAGACGTAGAACAAAGTGTCGACCGAAAATGTTGGTAACAACCTGAGGTCTGTGCTGCTCATTATAATTGGGTTGTTATGAATTACTTACTACTAATAATATATATGGAGGAAACTGGATTGGAAGAGGAGTTGTGCATCCATGGTCAACAAGAATTTGCCAGCACAGCGTTTTTCTGCATATTTACATAACTTTAAGGAAAACAAACGGAACAAAATATCCTGTATTATTTACAAATATCTAATTCTTTGGAGTATTAAAGAAATATATAGCAATGTCAATGACTTGAAGTAATTTACTTCTATTAATATCTAAATAAGATGAATTGCATACATTTAAGCTAGCAGAGATAGGAGTATTTCATAAATTAATCATTAAAATGTCGTAAGTATAAGTTTTATACTCACTATAGTTTGTTTATTTCATCTACAATATATTACTTTATTATTCACCAAATTGTTGTTATATGCGCCCATAAAAAAAGATCTTTTTTTTTCATTCTTACGAAAATCGACAGTAACAATAAAAATATCGAACCCGCCTTCAAGCTCTTGAAATACCAATCAAATATGTAATGGCCATATATTTTTAAATATAGCAGGAAAAGTTACGTCTGTTATCTCAAAAATTAGTTGCCTTTCTTAAATAACTTCAGTTTTCTCATAATATACAGCATCGTTCACACTTAAAAAGCCTAGAGAATACAGGTACTGGAGGGAGTCAGAGGAGGTACTCTTACAAATTCTCCTACCCGATGATAGTAACGAGGGCTAAGATGTGCAGCAACTGAGCTTGAAAAAGGAAATGGTGAGAAGACCAGAAAGTCAGAATATAATAAGACCATTTACGACGATGGAAGTAGAAGAAGTTATAAAAACCGCGAAGAAAAACAAGGCTCCCGGACCTGATGGAATCAAGCCCGAAGTGCTGCGACATGTAATTGAAGAGTTGACACCAATTTTAACAGCATTAGCCAACAAATGTCTAGAAATTGGAAAATTTCCAAACGTCTGGAAAAGATAGAAGGTGGTAATTATCAAGAAGGGAGAGGATAAGGACCGCAAAGATCCAAAATCCTACAGACCCATATATTTATCAACGTCATGGAGAAAATGTTGGAAAGGTTTGTGTTAACCGCCTCCAAGAACATATGTAGAACAGACTGAGGCACGAACCAGGCCCAGTACGGGTACAGGAAAGGAAGGTCGACTGAAGACGCAGTCTTAGTGGCCGGCGCTTTTCAAGCGACTGAAACAAATCGATTATCCAGCACAACTCTACAATATTATAAGGAGTTATTGTCAGGATGGGTGGGTGGACATGCGCGGTCCGACCGAGACCATCACCAAGCGAATATCGAAAGAATGCCCGCAGGGGTCCATATGCGGTCCCATCTTTTGGGATCTAATTACGAAGGAACTGTTAGGCAGCCTGGAGATAAATCGGGAGGTGAGGGCGACGGTGACTCATACTGATGATCTCCTAATAATAACGGAAGGAAACAGCTGAAATAGAAGACCAACCAACTATTGGAAGTCCTTACCCAATGATGCATAAAAAATAAACTAAAAATCTCCGAAAAGAAAACCACCTATGCACTGATAGAGGGAAATCTGCAAAGAGACATAGGTGGTAAAAGAATTCACAGAAGGCGACATAACAAATGCCTGGGCATACTAATAGACGAGGAGCAGAATTTCAGTCAACATACAAGAGAAACGGCTGAAAAGGCTAAAAGAATCATGAACAAGTCTCCAGGCTAGCCCAGAACGATTTCAAAATACCGCTAAGAACGGTGCAACTGTACTTTGCATCAGTTATGACATCCATAACTGCCTATGGTGCTAGCATATGGGCGAGGCTGCTTCTCGTCAAACCAAAACATACCATAAGGAGTGCCCAGAAGGCGGTACTTGTAAGGCTAACAGGTACTTTCAGTACAACATCGCTGGAAGCCCTGTGCGTCATAACAGGTATTTGTCCTCTGGACTTAACCATCCGAAAAAGAGCCAAAAACTATTCTCAGAAGCACCAACTACGCTCAACGTTGCGGAAATTCCTGAAAGGGAGAGAAGCAGACACAAGATCAGAGATAGCGAATGTGCTTCAGCAACAGTGGCAGAACACATGGAATGAAGCGACTGTAGGTAGACGAACACACCAGATGATCCCCGACATAGACAGAAGAGTCACGAACAACGACTTCTACCAACCAGCTAGGGGACTTGTCCACTTCTTAAGCGGACACGGACCCTACCCGACGTACCTCAAAACATTTAACTTGAAGGAAGATGACTTCTGCCGATGTGGGGAGGTAGGAACACCGGAACACATGATGTTCCAATGCATGGAAAACAGACAGTACCTTAATGAGCTGAGAACATCTCTGCAAGCATTCACCATGCGACAGATACTGAATACTCCGCGACTGTTTAGCATACTAAACAGTCTGACGGAGCTAGTATCAAAACAAGAACAGCAGATATATAACCAGTAAGCGACAAAATACCCGAACAAGACAAAATCGAACGAGACCAGAGAGGGACGAGAGAAATGAGGAAGGACATAGAAGCAGGAATGCCGGTTCTCTTCCCAGACTTCCAGCAACACTGAGGTTTTGCTGATGCCGGAAGGGATGATCCGCCTTCGGGGAAGAGAAAAGAAGAAGATAAGGAAGCTGAAAGGAAAGCGACAAGAAATGCTCTCACCTATTGAAATATATAGTGAAGGTTGAGAGCATAACCAAAGTGAAATGAACAACAAGTTTCAGAAAGATGACAACAAAAGACAATAAAGGACGTGTATGTATAAACAAAAGCATGTGCATGTAGTGTAATGTAAGTTATATGTGCATGTAGTAGGAGTATAATTGTAGAAATTAGAAATTTGCATGTAGTAGATTAGGTTAGATTCGTTTACTATGCATGAAAAAAAGAACAGTACAGACACAATCACAAACACACAAAGGTTATACAAATCCTGCCTGAGGCGAGTCGAATGTTTTCGTAGTTGACTATACCCAAAGAACATTAAGAACATGAAGTCTGAGAAAAAAGGGAAAGCCCTGGAACAAGTCAATTTTGTTTTTCAAGAAGGCATTTCCTAACCAAAATTTGTTTATATCGGCTTTTGTTCCTGCGCTTTGTAGTCATCATTAAATTTTTTAAATAGCAACCCTGTTTTTTCCTCCTTATTTTTATAGATCTCCTCACCAGTTAAATGATGATATAAAATAATTGGTATTACCCAACGGAAATTTTTAACTTGTCCACCATTAACCAGTTGGCATTGACCAGCAAACATTTTGCATCGCACGCCCAATAATTTCCGGGCTGATACTTACCATTTCTAAACGAATCCGACGCCTTAAATCGTCTAAATTGTTTGGCGTACTAATATAAACTGGCGATTTCATCCCACAGAAAGAACGGCGAGGACCGTTTGAATAGCCTGCGCGATCGCCTGACTTAACGCCGCTAGAGCTGTATACACTGTAAATCATACATTAATGAACGAGCTCGTTTTACTACTACATACATAACTTTCAGTTGAAAGTATCACTTCTCTTTTCTCTCGATTCTGAAACACAGTTGTTACTTTACTACAGAATATAGGGGTACAGAGGCACTCTCAGATGTGTTGGCATTAGTGTGTAGCCCTACCAGCAAATCAGGTCAACATTAAATAGATAAAATAAAAGCTGCATTCCATTAACCTCCTTTAATAAATCACCATATTCGTTCGTCCTTAGCGAGTTTTACCTGATTGCGTAATTTATTTTCAAGGTTAAACTTAAGAGAAACTGATGAGGTATTTTGCATTGTGCGACATGGAGCTCGGTCTCGAATCACAAATAATAGGATGGGACACGATATCCACTAAACAAGATCGTAAAATTAAAGCTACAAAAATAGCCGTAAGGAAAACTTGCCCTTGCCCTTGAATTTCATTATCGTATAATATATCGATTCCCATTTACAGTTCCAGATTTGCGGAAAGTGCAATGTCGGTACTGTAAAAATGTAAAATGTAACTATGACGCAGACGAAATTGTCTTAGAGATTGCGTCCTTTTGTTTCGTTTTTGTTTCCTTTGAGAGCCGCAAGATAATCCTCTTAGGAGACATTTTATTACGGTTGACATGACGTAGTCACATTACTTTTTAGACTTTTCTCCGTCAGGTCCCCTGATTCCTATAAAAGCTCTTTTACGTCCTGCCTTCGTTAACCATCAGACCTTATTATGCTCTGTTTTCGTGCTGTGTTTACAGTTTAAAAGTTCCTTTAAGTTATTGCGTTTTGTTTTTTCCTTAACAGGCAATTTAAGTTCCATTATTTAACCTATTCAACGCAAACTTTACCGCATCAATTTTTAATCTGTGAATAAACAGTATCTTTTGTTGTTCTAATTAAACTTTTAGTTTGCTGTAATTGTACGGTATGCTGTTGGTAATAGTCTAAACATTTCTCTTGTTGTAATATTATCTGTCTATGTATTAATTCCACATTCTTTCTGTTTGTCTCAATTTCAATAGATCGTAATGGTATTCCTTGCTGGTCTCCAGGTAGTGTGAGGCAAGATTAAGTTAGTGTGTACTGTTGCACAAATGTCTCTACTTGCGCGTAACCGTGCTAGACCTGCTCGATGTACGGTGTGTGTATACGTAGGGTCTTATTACTCTTCTAGTATGACCGTAAAATTAAGAATTCCAATCATTTAATTCCCATTGTTAAATTGAGACCGGGACCCAGCACGAACTACCGAAGAAATTAAATCATTTAAAACATTTGGACTATTAGATCAAACGCTGACTTTCCTACCACTGATCCATCCAAGCCGTGCAACTTCAATAGGTACAACATGTATTTGAATGTAGCGGAGCAGTACATACTTCAGTCTCAGAAAGAAAATTGAGCTACACATTGCACATTTGTATTCCTGTTATACGGTACAGGTGAAATGGATTGGTCACATATAGAGGATGGACCAAGATAAGCTACCCAAAGTAGTACTGGAGATGGGAGTGGAAGAGCGCAGACCAAGGGCTAGACCAAGAAAGAAATGGGAAGAAGAGGTGAAGGCCGTAGTGAAAAAAAAGGAAAAACATTGCCAGAAGCAAAAAGGCTAGCACACGATCGCAAGGAGTACAGGAAATGGATAGAAAACCAAACGCCCTAGGGGCAAGAAGGGATGGACAAAAGTAAGTAAGGAAGTGCTGTAATAATGTTATAAACATTATACTTATTCAATTATTATCTATATATTAATTCCACATTCTTTTTGCTTGTCCCAATTTCAATTGAACGTAATCATATTCATCATTTGTACCGCTTACCAATTTGGAGGTGGTGTAAGGCAAGATTAAACTGATACGTGACTGTTGCATAACAAGGCCGGACTTGCGAATTATGGTGTTGATGCATAACCGTGCTAGACCTACTTGGTATATAATGTGTATATACAGTGCTTCCCAAAAGTAACGGATAAATTCTATAAAATCGTTGAGAAAAATATTTCATAAAAATACTCGGACACGTCGATTTTTATTTTTAAATTATCATTTAGAGATGTAATTTTCAACCCCCCACGCCGCAACCCCTAAGCCCTAGCAACTCCAACTTTAAAATTTCAAATAGCAAAGTACCCCTTATGATACCTCATAGAGAACGATGAACTTCAATTGTTTTTATCACTCATTGCTAGAACCGCATCAACGTCTGTTCGAATATTGGCACTTTCATTTGAATACATTTTGGTAAATATCTCCATTATTTATCAACCGATTTTGAAAAACTTTTTTTGTTGTATTCAGCATAACGAAAGCTATCAGATGAGGTATCATAAGAGGTACTTTGCTATTTGAAATTTTAAAGTTGGAGTTGCTAGCGCTTAGGGGTTGGGGAGTGGAGGGTTGAAATTTACATCTCTAAATGATAATTTAAAAATAAAAATCGACGTGTCCGAGTATTTTTATGAAATATTTTTCTCAACGATTTTACAGAATTTATCCGTTACTTTTGGGAAGCACTGGAGTGCCATTAATTTGATACCCAATGGCAATGGCAAATAGAAACTGTACCAACTACCCATAGAATTAAAACAGGTTCTGACGCCTAGACCAATTCGAACCAGGAAGCATTTTTTTCCTCATTCATTCATACTACCCCCCCCCCCCCGGAACGCTTTCACTTTTCTAGCGGGGTTGCGGGCGTCCCTTACACACGAACCATTCATGCAGCATGCACCCTAAACTAAGCGAAATGCGGTCGCTCCGGCTGAGGTTCGAACGCCCAGCCGATGGAACCATATTTCACTGTGACCTCGAGTAACAGCGCGTATCGACACTGCTCCACCGAAACCTCTAGTTTTTAAATAACTGTAATTAATTAGATACTTTACGCTCATTTTTAAGTGATCTTGATGATCTTTTTCTATATTTTTAAGCATTTAAAGCGCTACATTTTTAACTTATAAATACGCGTTATAATAATTATTACCATTATGGAACTTTATTTAAAAAGTACACAATATCTTCCATAAGCACAGATCCAAGTTAGCACAACAAATTTGAATACCATAAAAATACTAAAAAATAATAAATATCAGCTAATGTTAGAAGCCACAAGCCCATTCAGTGTAAAACACTTGATTGCAACTGCAATTTTGAACCACCTGAAAATGTAGACAAATTAATGGCGTAAGTTAGGATTTGTGGGTTCTAACCTAATTTAATTTTATTTATGTTTTGCTCCAATAAATTAATTTTCTTGGTGTGGAATTTCCTTACGACTTTTATTGAGCAAATTACGGCTGTATATTATTATACTATATTCTACGTCTAAGTCTTGTCATTTCCCATTGGAAAGCTGCGATCCTACCACTTATACTAGTCACTGGAACCATTATCGCTTGTATTTTATCTATAAAAATGAAATATTATCAACCAAAAAATACTAATTTGTAAAATCATGTTATTCACATCTTCTCTTCTTCTTCGAGTGCTTTATCTCTTACGAGACGTTGCGATCTTCTCTCCTTTGCCTGTGTTGCGCGTTTAGAGCGCCACAGACATAAAGGACCTACAGCTTAACGTAGGCTCCGAACCAGGGGAATGTGAACACTTCTAGTCCAGAGATGATTTACTAGGCAGAATACCTCGCTGGTTTGCCATTGCCTTGCAAGGGAGAACGGCCGTAAAAAATCCGATGTTCCGGTACTGGGACCCAGGACCTTCAGCGTCTAACGCGCTAACCTCTAGCCCATGGCCGCCTCGCGGCACACCTAGCCGGGAACAATTTTCCTAAAGCTATCTCCACACATAACATATCGTTTTAAATGCACCTCCGACCACTGTGAAGCTCAAAAATTATTTTACGCAGTCCATTCAAAAAAATATTTAAAATCACCAGCAATGATTTGTCATAACTTCATATACCCTTTACGTAATCTCAAAACATTTGCGTTGCTTTAAAAACGATTGTAAAAAATACAAAAAATTTCAATACACAGGTGTTCTATTTAAATATTGAATCAAGAAGTCAAACAGGGCAATAAAAATTTTTAAAAATAAAGGTTGTTTTGTAGCGAAAGAAAAAAACATGGACCAAAGGAAACGCTACACATACCTACAGTGTTCTACTACAAAAAAAAACATTTGTTTTGACAACGAAACATTTTGATAGAAACAGATCTTTCATCTCCATACGATCATTTTTTAAACAAACCTCAAAGAAATCGTGGAGTGTAGCCCTCGCATTTCACTAGTAACTATGAAAAACTAATTTGAATCATACAGGCTCGAACTTAAGTGCAGGTTATAGGATGTAACAACATTTATTTTGCTTACGTATACACAGAAAAATGTTAAGCGTAATAGACGCTTAATTAACAAAAGCAATTTACTTGCCCCACTGAATTAATTTTTTCAGGAACTTGACATTCAAATTTAATGACTCGTTCTGATCCGGCTCATTCTTATTTAACCCCGAACATTGCTATGTCTGGAATCCTACAAATTCCCTATTTCAGTGCACACTCCCACATTAGATTCTCTTTATCTTCGGCTTTTAGCACTTCGCACAGTCGACAACGACAATGAAGCATTTAAATTGTCAGTTTGTGCTATATTAAATTCGGTTTAACTAATGAGTGTTAGTATTAAAATAATAAATACTTTAGTAGTATTTTTCTGTAAATGAGTAAATATAAAAATATTCAACGTGTGTCATCTTCACCTACGAACCTACGTTTAAATTTGTGCGTGTGATTTTTTGATTTATAATGCTAGTAGTATAAAAACAAACTAGCCCGTGCATTCCTAAAACATTCAATGATCGATAATTTTAAATATTTATGAATAGGCAGAGCTCTGATTGTGAGGTCACATAGAGGAACCTTTAAACTTAGCTTCTAAATAAGGTTCTTCATTTTTTGAAATTGAATAGTTTTATAACTAGAGTATTCTAAGTGATATATATAACATTCTCTGGGGAAAGATGACAACCCAAATAAATCAAATAACGAACCATGAGAGACTTAAAAAACCGCGTAGTTAGTGCTTTTGGCTGTTAGCTTTTTAGGTTTCTTGGAGACGTGCTCGCTAATGTATGTGGAGTAAACCCAAGTGCGGTTGAAGTGAAACTGAAGTAATCTCGTGGGAAGAGAGGCCCAAAGTAAGCAATTTCGTAATTATATATTAGTTTTGTAAATAATTAAACGGTGCCAAAAACATATAACCTGAATTTTTTTTATAATTTTTGTTACAGCATTAACGTTTAAAATTAATTGGAATCAAACGATTTGTTTAAGTAACAAGGGACGAATCTTAAAGTGTCACAAATTCAAAAGTTCCCAAACACGACTTTCAAAATAAATTTAGAAAACGTGTTGTAAGCCTTTAGTAGTCGATTTCTGAGGAAAGGTACACTATGGCTTGATTCGACTTTTCTAATATTACCACGGTAGCGTATAAAAATCTTGTACTGCAATCCACCATACTCATCAAATTAATAGACTCCTTTCTTACCAACGGCTTCTACAGATTCAAAATTCACAATCCATACTCCCATCCGATCAATCATCTCTCTAGCATCCATCAGGGATCCATACACCATTACTCATTATACACTATATATGATTTTCCAATCACACCCGAGCCAAAACAAGACTTTTCGGAGATTACACCACTATCTGGATCACCCAAAAAGCATCCCTTTCTGCATCCCAAGAAATCCAAAGTATCTCCTTCCTATATCAACATTTCTATACATAACCAACAATGACCTTGTCAAGCCAAGCCCGATATCTGGGTATCACTTTTCAACATATATGTGACCTAAACCTCGATATCCGAATATCCTTGAAAAAAGTCCGCAACCATTCCATCCTTCTCTGATGCATCCAAGGCCGCTTCCAAGGCTGCGATTCTCGAACGCTTCTTCATACACTTGTATACGTCTCGTCGTTGATTACCGAACTCCTCTATATGACACCATCAAAACCATTCCTCCATCCAATTGCATCATTCGAAAGGCAAATCCTCCGTCCTATATTCCGGCTTCACCGAGAACCGTCTTCTGAAACTCTAAGAGAAATACAGCTCCCACGCCCTCCTTCACGGTATTCTCATCGCCCTAGAAACACCCCAAACTTTCTAAAAGCCCCTAAACCAAAACCTTGTTCATGTTGAGCGCATCCCCAGAAAACACCCCCCGACTGCTCTCCTTTCCTTACTATACCGTCTCAAACAACCTCATTGCTTAATGGAAGATAATGGAAGACCCCACTACCAAACACTAGACTAAATCAATTTATGAAATTTCAGATATCCCCCAACACGAGACCCAGAAGCAGTGAATACCGAATCCACCACATAAGGAAAGAAGAACCCAGGAACCAGTACCCCAACCAAACATCCAGCACCAACCCACCAGGACGACATCGACCCAAGAAAGGGGAAAAGATTCAATAATAAAAAGGCCAAAAGCCCAGAACGGCCCACCTACGTAATTTAATTAGCTTTATATGACATGATATATCTTATGTTGAAACAATAAACGTATTTGAAACTGAAACTGACATCCACCACACTCAATTTCGCAATCCGATTAGCAACTTTAATGCAAAAAACATTCTCCAGAATGTGTATCATTCGGATAAAACGTTACACTGTAGATCAGGGGTGGTCAACCCGCGGCCCGTCAAGCAATAGTCTGCGGCCCGTGAGCCTTCTCCTCAGACACAAAACATTAATGAAGTTTCAGATTAAAGAACAGCCTCAATTTAAGAGTCAATAGCGCTTCCACTAATCACAATACAGCAACCGTCAAAGACTTCATTAATTACTAGCTGCAGTTATTTACTACCAATATCAAAAGATACTGCGCCGTCAGCCGCCAAAAGAATGCTGCAGTAGGCACTCTCATGGTGGCGTGGTATCCTTTAAACTGTATACAAAAGATACCGCCGCCGATCGGCAGCAGTCTTTTTGATCTGTATATTGCGTCGCCTACCCGACAACGGCCAGAAGCAGCAGAAACGTTCGCGAAATAGGTGACTCAGATATATAACAGGTGCGCGTGGCGGTTCCCCGTTAGTTCTTAGTTACACTTACGAATAAAGTAATGCCAAATAGTGTCTTTTTTCTCATTTTTCGCTATTTATTTCCTACATATATAAACACACTAAATAATTTGAAAATGGGTCCTTCTATATATGTATTTCATAACATTTTTTAATATGGCCCACTGCCCAAAGGTTAGCCACCTCTGCCATAGATCCTCTTAACGCCAATGAGAAACACGTGGCAGAAAATAGTTCCAGTGACCAGCAATGGAACGAAGTAGCTGTTAACGAGAACATAAATTTATATAAACATTTATTTTTGAGAAACATTATTTTAAAGTATAAAATTTTAAAAACGTGGATCTTCTTACAATTATTTTATTCTCAAATATTATTTGCATATACACTGATTCCAATGTTTTAGGACTATTTGAACAATTTGGATAATTAGATTAATGATTTTTTACAGAGCTAACCTGTAAATCTTCAAGAAATCCTAAGAAAAGACCACAGAAGAGAGCTTCACTAACAATCAAAAAACAGTTTTATAAATCTTTCAGGTCTTTTTCAGGTGACAAACTTTAATGTTAATCCTTACAGTCATGGTTAAACATTTAAATAATTTTGAAAAATCACAATTGTTTACAGTTGCTTTATTTTCAAAAACCTTTCGTACACCCTACAATTTACATGCTTAGAGCTTTAAAGTAACTTAAATGTTAGGAGTACTAAAATGACTGTGATTTGGGTAAATGCTTGTTATAGCTGAAATTGTCATATTATACAATAACTATTCGGTTTAAATTAGAACGCTATATAACATTTCACTTTCCTTATATAATATTAAATTTTAATAAAGAACAAACCACCAACAACTTGTCAAAACGTCCATTTTCGCTTAAAGGTGGTTTTTTTATTTAATGATTTGTTAAATTCTTAATATACATTTTAAGTTTCATCCAAATCAGAGGACTGCTTTTTAAGTGGTATTAAATATTTTATTTCTCCGGCATTCCAAGAAGGTCTGAAAGACGAGCCTTATAAATAAATAAAAGCAATTTGCAGACTTTTCAGATGTTTATTACGTCCCAAAAACTATTACAAATTCATAGGGGAATTCCCCAGATATCCTTCTTTGGAAATGTGAAGTGCTTTGATAATACGACATTATACGAGGGCAGCCTTTTAAGTTTTTACAAAAACTAGGAAAGAAAAAAATATTTTTGGAACAAACTTTCATTGTTTTTCAAAATATTCGCCTTTATGTTTTATACACTTTTGCATGCGTTCAAACCAATTCTCGAAACACTTGTTTCCACTCTGAAGTTGGTATCTCAAAGACATGGTTTTTAAAGGTTTCAACAGCTTCTTGAGTTGATGAAAATCGCTGTCCACACATTTTTTGTTTGGCATTCGGGAACCAAAGAAGTCTTTAGGCGATAAACCAGGTGCATACGGGCTATGAGACATTAATTCGATGTTTTTCTCCTTCAAATAATCAATTGTTTGACGTGCTGTGTGAGAGCTGGCATCGTCATGATGAAGAATGATGCGACGTTTTCAGTTGTTTTTCCAGATTTCGTCGATCACTTCTGGAAAACAAATTGGTGTATACCATTCAGCGTTAACTGTTCTCCGATCCTCTAAGGAATGGTTGCGACATGTCCAGTACAACCGAAGAAACAAGCGATCATTTTCTTGGAAGTGCTTC
This sequence comes from Limonius californicus, assembly GCA_014611495.1. NCBI lineage: Eukaryota > Metazoa > Arthropoda > Insecta > Coleoptera > Elateridae > Limonius > Limonius californicus. The sequence continues at coordinate 15,524 of JABXWE010001052.1, forward strand.
GTGAACGAACAACTTTTGTGGGATTCGATTCGTCTTGGAACACTCATACAGTGGATTGTTGCTTAGTTTCCGGTTCATACGAATATATCCAAGGTTCGTCACCTGTTACCATGTTTTATACGGATTTTGCAGTTCCTCGGTAGAATTTTTTGAGCATATCCTCAATTAACACGAGCCTTGAGCTTCGGTCAAATTATGCGGAATCCATCGGGAACATATCTTTCCACAGCTAAATGTTCATGTAAAATCGAATGTACTGCAGTCTTCCAAATGCCTAAGGATGCCTCTACCTCACTGTAACTTACATGCCAATCTTCTTCAATTATGTTGCGCACAGCATCGATGTTTTTGGAATAATAACCGAGTTTGGTCGACCTTCACGAAATTCATCACTGACGGACGCACGGCCACTACGAAATTCTGCAAACCAATTGTAAACGGTCTTTTCCGATGGTGCTTCATTACAAAAAGTTGAACGAAGCGATTCTATGCATTGTTGTTGAGTTAGGCCTTTACTAAAATCGTAAAAAATCATCTAACGAAAACCTTCACGTGAAATTTCCATTTTTTCACGAAATTGCTTTTTTAAACGCTCACTGTAAACAAACTACTCGGTCAATTTCTAAGCTGCCACTGTTTACACACATTTTACGAAAATAGTAATGACACATCTCAATAGCGCCACCTAATGGCCGTTTGTAAAAACTTAAAGCGCTGCCCTCGTACACTTGTTTTAGGGTACAGCTGCGGAAACATAAACCGGGACACTAACATTTAGCTAGCGTAAATAGATTTGTTTGAACTTTATAAGAATGTTTACCAAGTAATCTTTAATAACAGCGAAAGTAAATTATAGACAAATCAAAATTTATTAATATTTGACCATACATCCATTCGCTTCTACTACTGCAGCTAAACGTCTCGGCATCGATGCAACTAGATTTCGAATAAAATCCACCTCGATATTATTCCATGCTTCTTGAATGGCATCTATCAATTGCCCCTGATTCCTTGGCCGAAAGTTTTACCGCTAAATGTTTTTTACCATGTAACTCCAAACATTTTCCATCTAATTCATGTCGGGACTTTTCGATGAACCAAGTAATACATTGACGTTATAGTTGTTGAACCACTGCCTAACAATACGAGATTTGTGGACAGGCAAATTATCTTGTTGAAAGATAAATTCAACGGGGTGCATCCGCTGAACTGATGGTAGCATGACATTTTCAAGTATATTCAAATAAATTCGTCCATTCAATCTTTCGTTTATATGCCAGCACACAGCTGCATCTTCGTAGCTAATCCACTCCCAGATGATAACAGAAAAGCGGCCACTAGCATGGATATTTATCTTTCTTCAAACCAGCAGTTTCGGGGTCGATACATGCGAGTACGCCCGTTACTGAAACATTGAAATATCTTCTCATCTAAGAAGTCTTCATCTCTGTTTAAGAACTCTTGAGCATATTCAACCCTTCGCCGTTTATTTTCTTCTGATAAAAAAGGTTTTCGGGCAGCTGAATAATTTGTAATTTCGCTGTTTTTCAACCGGTTTCGGATCGTTCATAAAGTAACATTTTCGCAAGCACTTAACTGCAGTCTCAAATGGATTTCGTCTTAAAACATTTAGCAATGCATCATCTTGATCTTCAGTCATACACTTCTGTCGTCCTGTCCCATCTTTTCTTCTCACGCTCTGATCTTCATCACATCTTCTATTTATTCGTTCTACCGTACGCTTACTAACATTAAATCGTTCTCCTATTTGTCTATACGACCACCCATCTTCTATTCGCTGTATAATTCTTTCTCTTATATTTTTATTAAAGTGACGATACATTTTATAAATGTTAATTGTCTGTATAGAGATGTTTGGAAAACCGCGTCCTAGATCTCGCTATTTCAAATCATCATCATCATCAATTGATGACATTAGTAATGTATGACACATGACATTTGACAACAATCAGGAAGGACAATTTACACTATCCAAATAATACAAATAATAGAAAATCTCCATATAAGCTTGTCTCGGTTTATGTTTCCGCAACTGTACAATTCTAATGCTTAGTGATTGTTAAATATGGCAACTTATTACTAATTTTTGAAAATTAAGCTTGATATTTTCATAACGAATGTTATTAATAACTAAAAGCAATTTGATAGGTAATTTAGACATTGATCGTAGCACAAAATTTAATGAAAATCTTGAAAGCATTTTCGAGATCATCCTTTTTTTACTTTTTACAAGTATGGAATTTGTATACTAATTACATTTTTAAAAATCCTACAGTTTTAGTAATGATGAGGTACATAACAGTCATTTTGAAATTGATTTAAGGGTTTTTTGTAAACGGATGTTAGAAATTTGTAAATAACTTATATTTTACAGAGGAAATACTTTTCCTATAAGTATGGTATGGGAAAGCCGAAATGAACGCGTGGGATATACTGAATTACTTGTTAGCTGTTACAGGCTTACATTGATTAATTTTTTCACAATCTGAAAATGTAATTTTAATCCTGTAATACATCTTTCGAATTTCCAATTTAAAATTAATTTGAGCAAGCATGACTCACTTAATGTAAAACTGACAATTTGGAAAAATAGTGCAATTATTAATTTAATTATTTGTATTAAAACGAAAGGGACAGCTTTTCTAATTGCGTACCACTATGTTATGAAAATTTATATTACAGTTTCTTGCTTAATTTTAAATTAGACTACCTATATACAAGGTGTCCCACGACGTGAGGTCACTACTTCGTGTACGTAATCTTTAGACCAAATATAGTTAACAATTTTTATAAAGTTATGGCCTAAAGTAAACCGTTTTCAAAATACAGAGCGTTAAATTATTATTTATTAAATAATTACAATTTCAGAAAACCCAATATTTATTTTTATTTTAGTAAATTCAATACAAAGATTGTTCAAAATGGCCACCGTTGCTCTCGAGACACATTCTGGCTCTTCTTAAGAGAGATCTGGTTGACCTATGTTATTCCGAATTAGTTCTACAGACTCAAAAATGCGTCTCCTAAGATCTTCAACAGTCACTGATAGTGTTTCATATAGCATATCTTTCATATGGCCCACAAATAATAATCTAAACAAATTAATTCCGGAGATCTTGGGAGCCAGGGGTGCTATTCTCCTCTACCAATTACAAGTCCTTCAAACCGTTGATTCAAAAATTGTATTACACGTAACACAAAATGCGCAGGGGCACCATCGTACTGGTACCACATACCATGTCTGATCGCCAGAGGGACATCATCTAACAATCATCCCAAATGATCTAGAAAATTTTATATATCTGTCGGCTGTTAAATGGTTCTCAAAAACGAATGGACCACTGAGCATAATAATAATTCCAATCATTCCACACCATATATTTACTGAAAACCTATGATAATAATTTGACACAGTGATTTCGTGTGGATTCTCCAAATCCCAAGAGTGGTTGTTCTTTCGGTTCATTAATCCATTCCTTGTACATGTTGCCTCATCCGTGAATAAAATTCTATTACGTAGGTTTCGATTTTGAATGATTCCAAACGGCTAGCAAAATTTGTAGGTAAGAGGGCTTGAACAGGTCGGATATGAAATGGATATAAACCATGACGTTTTAAGGTTCTCCAAACTCGCATTCGTGGTACATTACTTTGTGCAGATACACGAGGAACAAGTGCTGGGATTATTATCAATTTCTAGCAGTATGTTGTCCTCATTGTCTACTACTTGCTGTAATGGACGCTCAGTTGACAGCTTCGGGAAAGTTCCGTGTTCACGTAGGTGGTTGTGCACTCGTTGGAAAAGTCGTCGGTCTGGTAGCAGCCGATTTGAAAATCTCAACCCATATTCTCCAGCAGCTGCTACTGAGTTTCTATCACAAAAACCGTATATGTAATGGATATCGGTGTACTCTCGCGTTGTAAAAGTAAATATTATTAACACCGTTAATAAGCGCAAGCAGAGAAATCAACTTTAAAGTGATTTACTGTTTCACATACAAGTAAATAATATCATTTCCATAGTAACGTAGACAGTTTGTCGAATACCACTTAATATCATTTATTTTTTCGGCTGCTTCAGTATTTAACTAAAACAACTAATAATAACTTCCTTAATAGTCCATTTAAATGAAAATGACCACTCTTGAGTTTCGACTTCTTTTTACCTCTCCTACACGTAGGTAAAGTAGTGACCTCACGTCATGGACGCCCTGTATCTATATGTTTCTTAAAAACCATTTAAAGCTTAAAATTAGTTCATTTGATCTTTAACAATATTTTTACATAATTTATACAAATGTTGTAAGTTCCAGGCTTGTGTGATTTATATCTAACGAAGCCATCTCTTCGGGCTTAGACCACGTCGTCATGGGATTGGTTGATGCTGACGTTTCGCTAACCGTTGCAGATAGCATTATCAAAATGTAAAAAAATTACGTTCTGATAACCCTACCTGCGTCTACGTATACATGTACCTGTGTACGACAAGGAGACTGTCTATCACCCAAGCTGTTCACGCTAGCACTGGAAGAAAACTTGAATGGCAAAATATAGGAATAAATGTGAACGGAAAGAGACTCAATCATCTGAGATATGCGGATGATATCGTACTTATAGCTGAAAACTACAATTACTTGAATTATATGGTAAATAATTTGAATAGATAAGCAGCAAGCGTTGAGTTAAAGATGAATCTTGCCAAAACAAAAACAATGATGCCAACAGAACAACAGAACAACAAGAAACAGTAAACGTAGATGACATAACTACCGAAAACGTCGAAGAATATATATATATATATATATATATATATATATATATATATATACAGTGTGTACTTAAGTTGGCGCCATATGGAATACTTTGTTATTATAAGTTCGATAGGAATTTTTTGACCATTTCAATTTTAAATTAAATTTTGCAAATCCTACTTGTAAAACACGTTATCTTTTATCTTAATTAAACAGTCATCATATTTCAAATATTTATTGCTGATCCGTAACATTTTACCGACGCATGCGAATGAATAATATGTTATATGTAACAAGATAATTAATACAGAACATTTATTTTTCACACATACATAGTACATTACAAATACAATTATTATGTTGTCGTAAGTAGCAACGGTTACCTTCAGTTCGCTACTGCCCCAACGTATCCACCTTCGCGTTCAACACATGTAATTGTTCTTTTACAAAATTCTCGTAACACACTCCTACATATCTCGGAAGTGATTTCGTGAACCGTTTCCCTTATTATCCGTTCTAAATGGTATACATTTCTAAACGGTCCTTGTTGATATACCTTCTCTTTTAAATAACCCCACAAGAAAAATTCTAGTGGGGTTAAGTCGGGAGATCGAGCCGGGCAAAAAATCACAGAATACCTATGTATGACTCGTCCATTAAAAATATTGTCAACGTATTCCCTAACATCGTGCCTACTGTGACATTGTGCACCGTCCTGCTGGAACCATATCTGCTGTAATTCAGCTATGGGTAGATCATCATACAACTTCAATTTTCTCTTCTAAACTAAATGTCGCCGGCATATTTGTTTATTTGTTACTACACTGACGTTCGGTAAGAGAAATGTCATTGTCAGAGCAACCTAGATTCTAAACTATTCCGTTTATTTTTGTGTATTACAGTAGAAAATTCATTATTTTGTTGGGTATTACTTGATTATTATTTGATTATTTACATACATTGCTAAAATGTTACAGATAGGCGATTAAACGTTTGAAGTATGATGACTGTTTAATTAAGATAAAAGATAACGTGTTTTACAAGTAGGATTTGCAAAATTTAATTTAAAATTGAAGTGGTCAAAAAATTTCTATCGAACTTTTTCAATTTGTGGACACCCTGTACATTCGATGTCAAATGTGAATAGCTGAATATTATTGTTTTCGAAAGCAGAGATTTTTATAAAGAATGACTTTTTTTCGTAAAACCTATAATAACAAAGTTTTCCATATGGCGCCAACTTAAGTAGACACACTGTACACATATATATATATATGTCTGGGACAGACAGTCCGTCTTGACCGAGAAATCCAAGCGAAAGAATCCAAACGAAGATCCAAGTTAGCATGGGCAGCTTTCGGTAAACTCAGTTTTATTCTAAGATCTAATAAGATACGACAACATCTGAAAACAAAAGTGTTTAATCAGTGCATCCGGCTGATAATGACCTATGGCACAGAGAACTGGTCATTCGCAAAACCACATCTACAAAAACTGCTGGTGACACAACGGGCGATGGAAAGAGCAATGCTCGGAATATCTCTATCAGATAAGAAGACATCAAAATGACAACTGGTTTAATGTGGATAAAGTAAGCTCAGAATAGATCCAAATGGAAATCCTTAAAGGAGGCCTACGTCCAATTATGGACCGAAGGTGGCTAAGAAGAAGAAGAAGAAGAAGAAGAACGCTACCTGCAACAATTAATAAAGCTTCAATATCAAGCAATACTACGACAATGCGGTCAGTCAGAAGAGATAACTTCCATCATGCGAACGTTATTTTAATTATTAATATCTCTATTTTCTATTGATATTAAGGTCTAATAACTGTTGCTGATTGTTCTGAAAATGTGTTTTCTTTTGATACGATACAGGTGACCGCGGAATGAGGTGACAGAATGTAACGTTTTTGTTTTTAAACCCATTAGTTTGAACTTTTAAACTAAGATATTACCTCTAAATGCGCATTAAGCATAGTTTTGACTTCCAGTTTAGCCAGAACTAATATGAACTTTTTATTTTTAAATACAACTACTACAACTGTTAATCTTATTCGTCGTCAAATTGCAATACGTGATGACGTTTCAATTTAAAATGGCCGGAATATTCAATTGTTTAGTAAAACATTTAAATGCCTCTTAATGATAATAATAATCGATTTTTTTTAAGTTGGCTTTGAAAAAATTTAAATTATTTATTGATTTGTTTAAAAACTTCATTGGGGCAAGAAGATAATTTAACAAAAGTTTATATCAATTCCGGCCAAACCGAAAATCACAGCTAAGGTAAAAAACTACTTAAAATTGCGCATTTATAGGTTATATTTTGGTTTAAAATTTCAAAATAATAGGTTTAAAAACAAAAAGGCTTGGCACCAGGAGCTACTGGACAAGCTCAAAAAAAGCTTTCCAAATGAAATCTATGCTTTACTCAAATCATACCTAAGTGAGAGTCATTTCAGCCTTCCAGATGAAACCGACACTATACCCAAATCATATCTAAGTGAGAGTCATTTCAGGACTCAAATATGAGTCGGAGATAACAGCAACACACACTATAACATCAGGCATACCAGAGGGTAATGTACTAGGCCCGGTATACTATTTACAGCTGATCTTCCAACAAATGAAACTATAACCACAATCATATTCTCAGATGATAGCGCGATTTTAGCTATACATCAAGATCCAATTGCAGCAAGAAACCTACTACTGCAAAATGTCTATGAAATAGAGGAATTGACTAAGAAATGGTTAATTCAAGTGAATGAGGCTAAGTCAAACCGCATTATCATTGCAAAATGTCGCGGAAACTCACCATCAGTAACGCTAAATAGCAAAATTATACCCACCACAGACAGCGTTACCTATTTGGGTATTCATCTTGAGGACTAACATGGCGCACCCATGTTTGGTAAAAATGGAAACAGTCAGGATTCAACTTTCAAAACACTATTGGCTACTAGGCCGGCAGTCTCAACTATCATTCCGCAATAAATTACTTGCATACAACGTCGTCCTCAAGCCAGTATGGACCTACGGGCTACAGCTCTGAGGAACGATCAAAATCAAATATCGACATTATCGAGAGGTTCCAGTTAAAAGTGCTACGCGCTATGACGAACACTCCCTGGCTCGTGACCCATAAAGACATCTACAATGATCTAGAAATGTCTACAGTGAGTGATATGATTGTAGAGTGTAGTATATATATATTTATAGATGGAGCTATATAATTACAATACATGTAAAATGTATACAGTCAAATGCTGCCTGCTTAATCCCTTTTTCCAATCCACTCTGTCCTGAGTTATTTCTTAGTTGAGGTTTCGTTTTTCCATCGCTTTCCTTACGCCTTCATTCCAGAATCGTCCCTGTTTCTTTTTTTCTGAAGGTTTCCAGCGAAACAGTCAGCAAACAAAGCGGCTAAAGCGTAAGACACCACTGAACGTGATATATAATCAATAAAAAACTTTTAGACTTTCAGAACAGTCAGTAGCATAGGATAAGAAAAATATTATTTCTATTTTATAATTATATATTATATACCATATATAGATTACTGCTCACTAGAACATATCTCTCTCATGTGAATATTGTCAGTCCACAAAAATGCGTAATATTAGTTTTCTAATAGATCGCATTCTAAACAGTAAAACAAAAAAAATAAAAAGTTACATGCTGTTACCTCATCTCGTGGTCACCAGGTATATGTTATGGTAAATGTAAATAAGTCGGGGATTTTGCATAACAACCTGTAACTATCTATAAACACCATTAAATATGGCAAATGTAATAAGTTTCTTTATATATTTGTTAAATTTATTACTATATACAATACCTAGTACGTAGTGGTAAATGTAAGTAAAAACTTTAATCCTAACCTAACTGAATCCAACCAAGCTAGCCCATCCGTATTTTTTATGTTTTCACATATTGTTTATTATTGTAAAGTCGATATAAACATTGATAATTGTAAAAGAAATACCGGTAAAAGTAATTAATTTACGTATAACGTACTAACCAATACATTTTGGAAATTAAATCAAATTAGCGGTGAACGTGAATAATTTACAGATATTTCTTACATTCAACAAAGCTATTAGTAATCATGAATATTAAGCAGTTATTATAAATGTTAGCCAATTTGTTACGTTTACCATAATACATATATAGTGATTCACGCGACTGTACGAGCATACCAATCAATAAAAAGACAACCCAAAGTAGATACCACAAGGTACAACGATTTCTAAATTTTTATTGTTGGTATTATGAATCAGATATATTTTTGTAATGGTACAGTCCCGTGAATCACCCGGTATGTTTTTAAATCACGGAATGCATTTTACTGAAGCCATTATGCTTTTTTTCTATATTTTTTAACATTTTATTTAATAAATATTTACTTATATTATGGAACTTCATTTTGAATTAGAATGAAAAGTACAGAACGTTTTGCCGCTCATCAGCACAAAGCCAAGTTAGTTCAAGAAACTTTTGTTCCACAAAAGTACTACACAATAACAAATATCAATTAATATTAGACCATTAAGCTGAGGTCGTTCAATGTAAAACTGCTGACTGTAACGGATTTGTAACAACCTGAAAATGCATACAAATCTGTAATGTAACTTGGAACGTATAGGGCTTTGCTCTGATTCCTGCATAACCATAGCTTATTAATGCTTTTCAAATGTAATATTTTGATATATTCTAGTCGTTTTGTTATGCTTATGATATTTTAACTATAGTGTCTAGTCGAATAGGATTCGAAATTTAAACTAATTTATTTAAATACAGCGCAGTTTAAAACATAAATACTTAAAATTAGGAATATTTAAAATGTTTGCTTTTTACTATAAAGATTTGTCTTAAAATCTGAATGCAACATATAATTAATAATATAATTATAAAAAATCCTAATAATAGCGCAAGCTTTAATTACTAAATCCAATTTTGTAACAGAGTCTGTCTGTATAGTACGGTTTTTTTAAATTTTAATCACACGAATGTGAGTGAATTAAAGGTAGTAATCGTTATGATTATTTGCTATTAAGATGTAATAATTTTTTCCTGCAGAATTTTAAACAAATTTGTAATTTTAGAAAATTGCAAATATAATGTAATTTCTTTAAACAAATTTAAAATTCTCCCTCAAACTAAACGTTATTAAGTTTTCGTCAACAATCGCAAACTTATCAACTTTCTACATTATTCCTACGAGAGCTCGTACAAAATTGTCCCATTTGCCACCCAAACCCTCATTAATTAACTCAAGTAACCCTCGAAGTTGTCCAATTTCTCAGTTTGTGTTCAGTTACTTTCTGTGTCAGTTTGAGAACACGAAAACAGTCTTAATCCGAAACTGCCGTCCTTATTTCACCGCTGCATATCAATTGAGGTGGCAAGATCAGATGGCATAGTTTTTTTCGTGTTTTGTTAATAGGAATTTGTCGCAATCACGCGAACTTAATTGTTTTTCGCCCGTGGCATAAAACGCGACATTTTCTGCTTTATTAATTACAACATGAACAGTTTTTTCAATTTTAGTGGGTCACGTTGCACGTGGAGAACACTGCGTTACCAGAAAATCTCGTTTCTTTAAAATATACCATTACAAGCAAATTGAAATAATTGAAAACAGACTTACCACTACTTCTTGTGCATTCTTTAGTGTTGCCGCTAATTAGCAACAGTAAACAAATGGCACTAAATAGAATTAAGGCTAGAAGGGCTGCCAGAAGAAACTTTTCCCTCGTGGGTTTCCGTTTCCCCGGAAGAACCATGGTTCTTGCTCCGGTTCCGGATACTTGAACTACTGTAGCTACTGGTGTTGAACCCAAAAGCGGACCTACGATTTCTTCCCGATTTTCAGTCTTTAAGTAACCGTTTTTAGTGTCTTTGCACTTCCAGGATTTGTCACCGACAGTCTCGTCTGTACTCATTTGCATTGGTCCATTGCACTCGGATGCGCCCAAATTATGCATTTTTCAAATTGAGATTTTCATTTGACTTATTTTAAAATTAATTTAAGGAGTTTAATTTAAACGGTCAAACTTTTTATATATTTCTTTAAGTTTACTAATTTTTTTTGACTGCATTATTATTATTACAAGTCTGGATTAAATGTTTATGAACGGAGAAATTTTTAAACTTTATTTTGTTAAAGTTATATCATATTTTAAAATTTTTCGAGTTACCAGGAATACTTCGAAACAATTTTATTCAGTTCTGCAGTTGTCCTGTATTATACGGACGCTGGTTTCTTACAGAAAGCTCCCTGGAAAGCCACTCTGAAATACAGGACACTCCCTTATCAACCCGATCTTTCAGAAAATGTGACGACTCGTGCGACTTATCGATTGTAAACAAAGGAGAGCCAGAACAAACCCGCGGCAGGTGAATTCTAGAACTGAACATTTTGATTCGTTTGCAGCTCTTTTGATACAGTATCTCCCCAAAACCACCTGTCATTCGATTTTCTTCGAAGCGCGTCGGATGCTTCCGCCGCGGCGCTTGCAATCCTGTGGCGTCGTCGGCGTCCAGAGAGCTTTTAAGGCGGAAGAGCTTTTAATGATTAAACGTTACTACTTTAGATGATGCGGTCTCTATAAACTTTGCATTGAATCTCCAGTCCTCTGTGTTTCAACCTTCTACCTTTATTTTCTTAATTGAAGCGACAGGGCTGCTGCTATATGGAACAGTATTTGTTTTACAGCGGAAGATATTCCAAACACAAAACATTGTGATTTTTAGTAGTTGAATTTACGAATTCGCGATTCTTTATACTGTTTCCTTTACAAATTGCAAAACATTAATGTTTACGAATTTTAAAGCTTTAGGTATATCAAATTTAAGTTTATTACAACAAAAGCGTGAACTTGGTAAAATGATATTTGAAGTTAATGCGTCTTTATGTTCCGACAAGTGTTTAGCATAGTTAGATTTGTTTTTGTGTTTGTATTTATACGATCCTATAAGTTTCTATAAATCTCTGTGTTTGGCCTATATATTCACAATTACACTATACACAGTAGAATTTATACACACCTAATTTGTTAGAAACTAATTAAAATAACTATTTAATTGAATGACAATACAAATTTATTTTATAAGAACACCATTTTAATTTCTACATGTGTAGGGCTGCGCTACTTCTTTCAGACTGTATTTTAAAATGCGAAAGGGCTGGGGGGCTGCACTCCGACCGCTGACCTTAGAACGAATAAAAACGGCTTGGGGTCACATTCCTAATTTCAAGAGGATTAGGGTTGCTACACTCGGCCATCCTGAAAAAATCTGGCTGTACTCGGCCCCTGTCATTCTAAAGATACAAAAATAATATGCAACCCGTTGAAGCCCATGTTAAGACGAAATTATGCTATATTTGATTTTTCTGCTAATTGATTTCAATAATTAACAACAATGTTTAGATTCTTTTATACTTTGCTTAATCTTCTGCATTATCACATACTAATTTTAGAAAGGTGAGATACGTATACTTATTTCGCAACCAGGATGATGATATACTGCACTCACTAATTTCGGCCTTTCCGAAATCGTATACAGCATGTGTCGGTCTTTTGGTGGGTTGGTGTTCCTGTCGGAGTAACTTTTCGTTGCTCTTGCCTGAATCATACTGGACTTGTCCCAGTCTTAGCAACTTATAAACGAGCTTATTTCGTTTTACTGGACCTATTCCAGCCCCAATATCTTATAAACGAGCTTGCCTCGTTCTACTGGACCTGTTCCCGCCTCAGTAACTTATAAACGAGCTTGTCTCGTTCTAGTGGATCTGTTCTAGCCTCAATAATTTCTAAACAAACTTGTCTCATTCTACTGGACCTGTACGAACCTTAATAACATATAAACGAACTTGTCTCGTTCTACTGGACCTGTTCCAGCCTCAGTAACATATAAACGAGCTTGTCTCTTTCTACTGGATCTGTTCCTGCCTCGGTAACTTATAAATGAGCTTGTCTCGTTCTAGTGGATCTGTTTCAGCCTCAATAATTTCTAAACAAGCCTGTCTCGTTCTACTGGACCTGTACGAACCTTAATAACATATAAACGAACTTGCCTCATTCTACTGGACCTGTTCCAACCTCAATAACTTATAAACAAGCTTGTCTCGTTCTACTGGACCTACTGCCGCCTCAAGAACTTATAAGCAAGCTTGTTTCATTCTACTGGACCTGTTCCAGCCTCGATAACATATAAACGAGCTACTGGATCTGTTGCAGCCTCAATAATTTCTAAACAAACTTGTCTCGGTCTATTGGACCTGTACGAACCTTAATAACATATAAAGGAACTTGTCTTGTTCTACTGGACCTGTTCCAACCCCTCTAACTTATAAATGAACTTGTATCCGTTCTACTGGACCTGTTCTAGTATCAATAACATATAAACGAGCTTGTCGAGTTCTACTGGACCTGTGCGAAACTTAGTAACTTATAAACGAGCTTTTCATATTTTACTGAACCTGTTCCAGCCTCAATAACTTATAAACATGCTTGCCCCGTTCCACTGGACCTGTTCCAGCCTTAGTAACTTATAAACAAGCTTGTCTCGTTCTACTGGACCTGTTTCAGCCTTAATAACTTATAAACAAGCTTATCTCGTTCTACTGACCTATTCCAGCTTCAATAATTTCTAAACGAGCTTGTCTCGTTCTACTGGACCTGTACGAGCTTCTCTCGTTCTACGAGACCCGTTCCAGCCTCAATAATTTTTAAAGGAGCTTGTCTCGTTCTGCTGGACCTGTCTCAGCCTTAATAACATATAAACGAGCTTCTCTCGTTCTCCTGGACCTGTTCCAGTCTCAATAACTTATAAACGAGCTTGTCTCGTTCTACTGGACCTGTACTAATCTTAATAACTTATGTCTAGTTCTACTGTACCTGTTCCAGTCTCAGTAACTTATAAACACGCTTTGTCTCGTTCTACTGGACCTGTTTCAGCCCTAATAACTTATAAACGAGCTTATCTCATTTTACTAAACCTTTTCCAGCCTCAATAATTTCTGAACGAGCTTGACTCGTTCTACTGGACCTGTACTAATCTTAATAATTTATGTATAGGTCTACTGTACCTGTTCCAGTTTCAGTAACTTATAAACAAGCTTTGTCGGGACCTACGTCTTTAATTCTTATACGACACAAGGCGTCTTTTCAAATTTTTTCCCAATAAAGAAATCTCACCGGTCTCGGCCGGATTCGACCGCGTGTCCCTAGTATCCAAAGGAAAATGCACTAACTACTACACCACCAAGGCCGGTATCACCTTAGGTACTTGCTAATCGTCTCATTATTTTCATATGAATGAATAAATTGATAGTTAATCAGTTGCGGGAATCCTCTAAAATAGCTTTATTTTAATATTTATGTACAATTTTATAAAAGATAAGTAATAATGAAATTAGTGATATAGTAATGATAACCAAATAGTTAAAGGATTTGAGCGATAAAATAAATAAATTGCATATGAAATATGATTGCAGGAAGGCCTGTAGATAAGTTCGCACCCTGTTGCTACTTTAATCCTGTTTAAGGTAGTTTAGTGCAATAGTGTATTAATTCAGGGAGATCGGCCATTTTAGGTACACTTCGAGGCACCAGGAAAGCAGCGTGTTAGCGTAGGTTATCGGTCACCTATCCAGATGGCGACCGCGAAGATCGTTGCTTAACTTTAAATAAAATTCGAGTGCCACAGGGAAGTGTATCGGGACCCATCTTCTATCTACTATACACGGCAAGTATACCCAACACAAACAATATGATGGCATGTTGGCTAGCGATCTACTATTCCAGTAGCTGATGAAAATATAGATACTGATCTAGAAACTTACAAATTACTCTCGGCCACGTACAAGTTAAACTGGAGAAAACACACCTTTACTAAATATAAACAACTGTTTACTAGGACACAAATCCAAATTATCCTTAGACCATATTAAAGCATGTACGCTTGCAATTATGGGTAACCACAGATAACTCTAACCTAGAAATCTTGCAGAGCTACCAATTAAAAACTCTAAGGACAATAGCTCATTCCCCATGGTATGTATGTGAGAACCGAAGTGGTTCATCGTGATCTTCGACTGAAATTAGTGAAACAATAAGTCAAGTGCAAAGTATCTTTTACGGCTTAAAACACCCATCAAAACTCTTATTGTGAATTTACTAGACAACATTAACACAACTCACAGACTCAATAAATACAATCATGTGGATCTACCAGACAAATGTTAGGCAGATTAATATGTCCAATGTAAACATAAACGCTTAATGTAATGTAAGTCATTCTATAAGGAAACCTTCCGCTGGGAAGGTATCCAACATGTACGAAGCTTGTTCAACTGAACCCCATCTTTGATCAACTTAGCCTTGAAAACAAATGCAATAATTCAAATTACGTTTGTTAATGTTAGTAGTGTTTGTAAGCAACACATTAATAAGTTTCTGGCTTTTGAATTTGATTTAGACTTTTAAAAGTTCGATTTTGAAATGACGTTTGTTGTTGAAAATCCGTCCAAGTTTATACAGCGTGCGGCCCTACAAATTTTATACGCTAAGGGTGTGCACCTATTGCAGATTCATACTCGAAGGCAAGCAGTGTATGGAAATGCATGTATTGCGTACCCAACTGTGAAGGAGTGGTGCCGAAAATTTAAGAATGGAAAAGAGGGGACTACGGATGAGCCGCGACCAGGAGCACGCTCTACTGCATTAACAGAAAACAATATGGCATGTGTGGAAGGCCTTATTAGAGAAAATCGTCGAATTTCTATTAGAGCAATTTCAGAAATTGTTGGTGCGAGTGTAACATCTGTCCATAGTATTGTTCGTAATCTGGGTTACAGCAAAGTTTGTTCGCAATGGATTCTTCGTCTCTTGTCTAATGAACAAAAATGCTTGCGAATGGGTTTATTTCTGCAACGCCTCACAGAGTATAGGCAAAATGGCGATGACTTTCTTCTGTCAATAGTTGTTGGTGACGAAAATTGGTGCCATTACTACGAGCCATCCAGTAAGTTATCGTCGATGAAATGAAAACATTCAAATTCACCACCACCAAAGAATTTTAAAGCACAACCTTCTGCAGTCAAGGTGATGTTAACATTTTTTTTCGACCATGAAGGACCCTTGTTGGTAGAGTTTAAGGAACTTGGAGTAAATGTCAATGCAAATCTGTACAATGAAACTTTGAATAAGCTTCATCAAGCTATAAGACTGAAACGTTCAGGAAAACTTACGCGTGGGGTCATTTTGCTGCACGGCAATGCTAGGCCTCATGTTGCTAATGCGGTAAAAGAAAATCTTCAACGAAGGAAATGGAGAGTTTTAGAACATCCACCCTATAGCCCGAATCTATAGCCTTGCGATTTCTATCTTTCTGGGCAGTTGAAAAAGGCGTTAAAAGGTCGGCATTTTGTACAAGTACAGATAGCTGTGGAAGACTTCTTCAATCAGCAGCCACAAGAATTCTATGAGTAGGGTATACGTCGATTAGTAAAACAATGGGATAGGTGCCTTAACTGTGACGGCAATTATTTGTAATTTAATTGTTGAGTAAACTTTTTATAAAGCAAAGATGGGTTTCAATTGAACACACCTAATAAGATATTTTAAGGAATTTACATATTGCCCATTAGAGTAAATTGCGAATATAAATAAAGTTACACAAAAAAATCTATGTAACAGAAATATTTACTGATGGAAAGCTAACAAACAAATTGGTTTTTCTCTCATTACGTCTAACAAAAATAATTAGTTCATCGCTATCTACCAACAAGTAAACAATATAATTAGTTTAGTGTAGGCCTAAATATAATTTCACAGGTTTACAAATTCGGGTAAACTTTTGGACCCGAGAAGTCAAGCATGTTTCTTAGCATTTTTCGGTGCGCTGAATTCGAATCCGTTGTCAGTTTTTCGAGACTAGCTCTACTTTTCAAGAAACAATGTGTCAAATCTTTTACAAAACATTGCTGCTTTATCTCTGAGACAGTCGTGCAACTGAGCATCATTATGTGAGAAAACATTGGCCAAGTCGTTGCAATTTTGAGCATGGAAAAGAAAATATCTTTGCTACACTACTTGTTGACCCAAAAAACGTTTTCCTATCACCAAAGAACTTCGTCATAGCGCTGGACCGTGAAGGGCTGACTTTTTAGTATTTAACCAAGCTCTTTCACATAATTTCATAGGCGAAAATCAAAGACGGTGTATTTTTCGGACCTGATATTAGAAAGCTGATGAACAACAACAACTTCTCAAAGTGTTTAAAGTCCGACGAAGCAGCAACATGGATATCCTTTAAAACTGTTCACAACTTTCTCGGCGAAAGAAAGTCCCCGGATTTCAAGAAAATAAGAGTCAATGTTTTGAAAAATTATCGCAAAATTGGGGCTCGAATGTCTTTAAAGATTCATTTCCTGCATTCCCATCTGGATTTCTTTCCGGATAATTTGGGCGAGACGAGCGACGAGCAAGGAGAACGGCTACACCAAGATTTGATGAGAATCGAAAGATGCTACCAAGGATTTTGGAACGAGGGCATGATGATCGACTACTGTTGGACTTTAATGCATGAAACGGACCCCCAACAATACAAACGACTCAGTTCTACTGCACTTCACTTCTGATATGTCACTTTTCTTTAATAAAATGGTCATAAACGGTAGAAAAGGGTGGAAAATTGTTATATCGATTATTTCGAAAACTAGAGCTAATCAAAAAACGGGCTGCGGATTCGGATTAAGTTTCGAAAATCAGCTTAGAAACACCTTTTGGATGCTCGGGTCCAAAGCCGTGTATACTTGTGTTTTTAGAGAAAGTGAATAAAATGTATGAAATGAAAACTAATAATTTTCTCCAATTACCTCCCTCAAAATAAACCTGAACTTTCTTTCCACTAGATTTCTATTCATTTAGAAAGTTTTTATTGGTGAAGGTATTTTTACGTTATAGCCTATGCATGAAACAATGAAATTGAATATCTTATTAGAAACGAAATGAGAAAAGTTCTCGGTGAATGCGAGGGGGAGTTACTATTTATAGGAAAATTTATTATTATTACTATTACAAAACTTAATTAAAAAGGCAAAGCTCAATCATGTTCCAGTTTAGAACTGTTTTTGTATTTTCCTGTTAATTATAAAATGCGTAGGTTTATTATGAAAATAAAAATAGGAAATTATTTTTACTGTAAACTTAACTTCACATATTTAGAAAACATTTGTGCTTTAAGTTAAATGATTTCATTTCTACTAAACCAAAATATTATATAGCGCTCCCTCCAAATTTCATTTCCAACGATGCATTTTTAAACAACACGTTTTCCATAAAGCTCTAGCAAAACATTTCACGTCACTGCAGCTAAGAGCACACGTATATTGCAACATCTAACTTCTTGGTGAAAAATTATATTTTCCGGTTTGTAGATATGTTTACTTGGGCTGCATACTAATTTTATTGATATCAGTGCGGCAATATTTCCAGCCCCTTTCCCACATTTCCAGCCGAGTTCTCTCTTTCTCTGTGATTACACCATTCTTTGACTATCCTTTGTGTTTATAATCGGGTTATTTTGAAATTGTACACGCCAACGCTTTTACAGCGTCTTTTTTTAACTGCCCGTCTTAAAAATATAACACATTTATTTTGTATTTGCTTATTCAGAATCATTTTTTGATAATTATTAATACGGATTTGCAACTGTACAACCCTATCAAAGATGCTAATTAAAATCTTTATTTGCTAGTATTTAATTTTCTAATACGTCTCAAATTTTATATCCTGCATAGATATTCTTCTTCAGGCAGTAAGCGAAAATCAGGTGCTAAACGGGCACTGCGGTGACTGCGGTAATACTGTCCATCCAAATTTCTAAACGACGTACTTTCTTCTTGAACTAATAACCCAAAATTATCTCTTTAATTTAGTTTGATATCCATACTTATCCATACAGATAACCCTAAGAAACGTTTTAACCGTGATATTTGAATACACTAACCAAAAATGATATAGCAAAATGCAATCGCTCACAATTTGAATTTCTTTTCATACATTAATTAAACTACAACCCTTACACATTCAACAAATTACAATAATAATCGATCAAGATAATACCTCAATTCTAAATAATTTCTGAAGTGATAATATTCTAGAAATACTGGGAATCCTTAAATATTCCCTTCTCACTGCATTCCACGAAATGAGACACACAAACTGTCACACTTCAGTGATCCTATAGCTGTTTCGTCTATTGTAATCTCTAGGCACGATTTCCCCCATTGTTCGTTACTATTGTGCTGATCTAAAATGACGTAAACGTTAACTATCATTACATTGAATGCAATTTAATATGTGTTGATCGGTTTCAAGTTGAATGCGACATCTACATTTCTAGAAAGTTGTCAATTTTTAAAATTTCAAACTGTAAAAACAGAAGCCCAAAGTGATCACGCTTTATATTTCTTTTTTTCGATAGAAAATACTATAGCGAACTTTTTCTTTCCTTCTTTTTATCATTAAGTTAACTTGCAACTTTTTTCTAAGAATCTTGGACTTGCCAAAGGCAACTCCACCCAGCTTATCCCTGCTTAGCATATTTCGTGCTATTTTGCAGGTCTTACATGCCCCACCCTAAAAAACCCCCATGCTCCAACTATTACTAAAACACCACAAACAGCCTGAGAAAATGCAGTGCTCAGGATTCTAACCTCGGCGACTTTGGTAGAATAACTCCGAAGCCAAGCACCGCGACCACTACTCTACCGCGGTCCCCATACACATTGCAACTAGCCTAATAGACTATCCAGCAATTTTTATCTAATTTAAATTAACTAAATGGTTATGTTAAGAATTCGCCCACCGGTGTTCTCTCAGTTGTGTCTTGCAACACTTTTTTCGTGTTTTACCACTTCCTTCTCACTAGATTTGTATTGCCGAATTGAATTGCGTCGACGTTTACATGGCCTGAAGCCTGGTTACGTGCTTATGGGCAAGGTTTTTTTTTCTTCTGTCGCCGTTCTTATCCCTAGATCCCTGTGGATATCACTGCTTCTAGCCTACCGGGGCGCATCTACGATATTCCTCAGCACTTTGTTCTGGAAATTTTAAATCTGATTGATGTTAGTTTTGCTGGCGCAGCCCCAAAGTTGACAACCGTATTTCCATACTGGTTTTAAAACTTGAGTGTACAGAAGTAACTTGTTATGTATTGATAGTTGGGAGTTTCTTCCCAACAACCAATACATTTTCGTATATTTTCTTCTTTATATGCTCTTCTAGCGTAGTTTGGCATTCTAGTTCATTCCAAAATACTTAGTTATATTAGCATTCGGTATGATGCTGCTGTTGAGTGTCACCGTCCCATAATCATCCTGCTTGTTCATGAAGTTAATATGCACTGACGTACTTTCGTTTAGTTTTATTCTCCATTGTTTGGTCGATCTATCCACATTGTTTGTGGCTCGTTGTAGTATTTCTGTCGTGTCTTCAGTTCTTTCTCCTACCGCTAGTATTGCAGTGTCGTCTGCAAAAGTGGCTATTATAATCCTGTTGATTAGCAGTATGTCGTTGGTATACAATAAGTATAGTATAGGCCCCAGTGTACTGCCCTGTCGTACCCCTGCCTTAATTTTGTATAAGTCGGAGTATTCTTCTTCATGCTTGATCCTGAAGAGTCTGCTTGCGATGTAAGATTTCAGAAGTTCAGCAAATTGTTTAGACAGGTTTTTTTATAGTTTATGATTTAGTCCGTGATGCTATATTTTATCAAAAACCTGGGCAATATAAGTAAAAAGAATAATATTGCAATCATAGGCAGCCTTCAGAAAGCTCAGTTTCATACTTAAAAATAGAAATATCCCCATAGACCAGAAGACTAAAGTATTTATCATCTGCGTATTACCTGTGATTTATTACAGAGCTGAAAATTGGACCATGACACAACGAAGTATGAACAATAATGTTAGGAATAACATTACAGGATAGAAGAGCCAAGGGATGGATACGGCAGACAACAAAAGTCACTGAGTAACGGAGAAGGCTGCGAAGTTAAAATGGACATATGCAGGAAATGTGGCAAGAAGCGATCCAGACCGATGGAGTAAAGCCGAATTAGTATGGAAACCCTACACTTTCCAAAGGCCAAAAGGAAGACCACCTATGCGATGGGTGGATGATCAAAGACGGACAGCTAACCTTGCATGGACGCAAACAGCAAATAACAGAGAAGGATGGAGAGAACTTGAAGAGGTGTATATTCAAAAATGGATGTAAAACGCTAAGAAAGAAGAAGAATGTGAAACTTCAGCAATTTAGGAAATTGTTTAGGCAGATTTTTTCCTGGTTTGTGGTTTGTTCCTTGATTCCACACTTTATCAAAAGTCTGGACATCTAAGAAGATGGCTGAGCAGACTCTTTTCCTTTCAAGACTTTTCCCTATGGTGTTTATTACCCTGTGAACTTGGTCTACAGTTGATATTGGTTTTGAAAGCCAAACTCGTCTTTTGGTATCAGTTCTTTTCGTTCTATTATTGGTTTGAGCCTTTTGAATGATAGTTTTTCAAATAGCTTTGAAATTATCGGTAAGAACGAGATAGATCGATATGACGTTGTTTCGTTTCCAGACCTTCCCTAAAACAAAAAAAGCCTACACTAAATATAACAATACTGTGCTTAAAAACAAATGCCGTTTTGTTATCTGCTGTACAGAATATATTTCTAAAAGTATAGTTTAGGACTACATTTTGTATAAAATCTATTATCGAACGCTATTTAACACTTCTTAAAATAAACAAACAAGAGAACTGGCTTATGAGATATTGTAAAATATTATGAGAGTATCTGAAATATCCGAGAGGTATAGTTGAACGTAAATACAAATTAAACTAAGATTTAGCAGCAAATTAGTGCAAGGGAATTAATAGAAATTTATGGATGAAGTTTTGCATCTGTAGTGAACTATACTGCCATCAGAGTTTTATGTAATATTAGTGCTCATCGGATTTAAAAGTAAAGCACAATGATATCAAACAGCAACCTTAAAGAAACAATATAACTGTTTTGCTGATCTACAAACCATATTCTTTTTAAATTCTCTTTGGTGCTTTATATTACTACTAAGATACACGTATATGACATCTAACAAAACAAGACACACTAGCATCACCAGCCAACCCCATAGCGAGGTTGATACTGTTTAAGGAAATACTTGCCACACTGGCTCAGTGAGATGTTGGACTTCTTCTGATTTTGCGATATTAACCCTTTTGTAGAGGATACATATGTGACCAATGTCACAACTACATTTAGGGGATTGTGGTTGGCTGTATACGATGGGAGTTTTTTATGTTATCTACCTAGCTATGTCAAGTCTTTATGATATTTTAAAGTGTATTATCCAAGTTTGATACAAATCGCTTAAGATTTGTGAATTCTGTATAAAGTTAGAGGTGCAAAAATGAGTGCTTTAAAACTTGAACACAGAAGCGTCATAAAATTTCTATCGAAAGAAGGCAATAATATCCATGAGAGAATGGTGGCTGTGTATGGGGAAAATAGCCCGTCCTATTTTCAAGTTAAATTTTGGTGTAAACAATTCAAATGGGGCAAGGAGTCCATTCAGGATGACTCAAAGTGCGGAAGACCTCTTGAAGT
Source organism: Limonius californicus (assembly GCA_014611495.1). Taxonomy (NCBI): domain Eukaryota; kingdom Metazoa; phylum Arthropoda; class Insecta; order Coleoptera; family Elateridae; genus Limonius; species Limonius californicus. The sequence goes on from JABXWE010001052.1 coordinate 37,972, forward strand.
ACGAACACAGGAGCCCATAAAAAAAGGTGAAGATTTGGTGTTGACTGATCGCCTAGTGACAGTTTCAGTTATAGCAAGAGAAGCAGGTATAATCAGAAACACCTGTTTTTAAAATCCTTCATGAAGATATGGGAATGAGCAAGTTGTCAGCACGGTGGATTCCCAGGCTGCTCACTCCTGAACAAAAATTGTGTAGGCGACAAATTTGTTAGGATAATTTGGCGGCTTTATCTCACGATGAGGACTTCTTCTCTAAAATTGTAACTGGGAATGAGACCTGGGTACACCAGTGGGACCCACCGACGATACAAGGGTCTATGCAATGGCTTCATACGGGCTCTCCACCACCCAAGAAGGTGAAGACGCAATTCTCAGCGGGAAAAGTGATGCCACAGTTTTCTGGGATGCTGAAGGGATTTTATAGGTTGAGTATATGCCAAAAGGGTCTACAATAACAAGGAATGTCTGCCAAGAAACAATAATCAATTTAAAAGCATCTACACGCGAGAAAAGATCTCACAATTTTGCCCGGAATACTGTATTTCTGAACGACAACTGCAGGGTGCACAAAGCACGAATGGTTAATTGATGAGTGCAGCTTTCAGGAATTACAATATCCACTTTACAATCCCGACCTCGCCCCCTTGTGACTATTATCTCTTTTCAAAGTTCAAAATACACTTGACAGGGCGTCGTTTTTTGTCCAATGAGGACTTGACTTGACTTAAGAGTTATCAAAAGAATTTTTGGTTCTTATGTTGAAAAATAAAATTTTGTTTGTTCTCTGACTTGTTTTCTTCATACTTAGATAGATAACATGAAAAAACTCCTCTCGTAATAAAATCTGACCATATTTATTATAACTTTAAAAACTAATTAGTCCGCAAGTTTTACTAAAATCAATATACCAGCATTGAAAAGTTAAAGTTAAATTCTGTATCCTCTTTTATCCTAAATGTTGTAATGTTCTTCTATGTTAATATGACAACTAGTCACTTACATAATTTTACCAGTTAAGTATGGAGTTATGGTTCTGACCGTTAGGAAATTTTATTGTCAAAAATGACTATGAGCCAGTATTATTCCCTGAAAATGTAGCACTTTTTCTCAAATACCTACCTGTTTTTTAACCGCTTCCAATCGAATCGTATAATCGTTGAACAGAAGTATTAAATGTTAAAGTATTTAATTGACACAAAGGATATAAAACTGTAATCTGGCTACGAGAGTTAAATTGAGTTGCTTGACTGCTCTAATACTAATTTGGCAGGAGACAGCACTGACGGAAACTCTATATAATTTATAGCTAACTGAATCTGTGGACACCCCCACGCTTTGTTTATCGTGATGCCGAAACGTAAGATACGTTCTGAAATATGCAACGACATGGACGTCAACAGATAGAGACTAGAGGTTTACCCACCTGTGAGGAAAGGCGTCAATTCAATCATTATACAGGTCACTAATTAATACAAATATATTTCGTTTTACACTAGAAAGACTATGGTAAGCAGATTAGAAATAGATTGATAGTTTTTATATTAATGGTACCCTGAGATATATATCAGCAAAAATAATTGCTGCAAAGTGGGTGTTATCATTTGAATTTTTTTTTGCTGCTAGATTCAAAAGTGTTAAATGGGGAAGGTTACCTTATGAGTCATGATGATGCTTCCTTCATGTTGTAGAAACAGTTGCTAGAAATTTTCAATACCTATGTTACTTCCATAGATATAGCACAGCGTACCGTTACCAAATTCACACTCTGTGTTACACTGTGTATACCATTAAGAGATAACTGGCGTTATAATTTATCTGTTACAGATAATATCAAATATTTCAGAAAAGCAAATATCAGCTGCTTGTTTATTTAAACTTTAGAGGTCTTGGGATGTTTTTATTCCACATTTTAACCACGTTTTAAAACTGCTGAAATGATAAACTGCGAAAAATCGTTTTTAATTTAATTCAAAATAGAGTTCCATAATTTTAATGTTTATTATTTCAGTAAGTCCCAAGCTTGTACTAATAAACAAATAAGTTGCGCCGAACTCTAACTATTAACTTTCCAAACACTATTAAGTACATGCTGATATAAATATTACGTAAATTAACTCCCGTCTTGCTGATATTTCCACGGGGAAATTTGCTATGACTAGGCGAAGTTGGTCAGTGTAGAGAATAACAACATAAGAACCGTACGGCCAATAAGCCAACGAAATACAAATAACTACGAATTTGCACCTTATATGATAAACGCATGTAGGTCTCCTTTACAATAGATTGGCGTTTGATGAACGAAAAAGTTGACACAAAAGATGTGGAGGTACAAAGCATTAAAACCAAGCAAGTTCTCCTCTGAGTTCAACATGAGCAATACATGTGTATACAGGGAATTTTTCTTTTTAGTATACATTGCCTATGTATACTTTTAAAAGAAACGCGTCAATTTCGCCTATTGTGTATGCAACCAACTATACCGACAACTAAAAATCAGAAACAATTGTCACTACAGTTGTGAATTATTTGAGTATGAAGGTTATGTTGATGCAGTGTTTATATTAATAAGTATTTCATCCTGTATATAGGACACAGATGATGACTTTTTTTGTTAAATGCAAAAATTGACAGGGTGATGTTTCCGTAAGGTCCGTGCACATTATATTTCTTTTGTACAAAACACATACAACAGCGGCAAAATGGTGTAATGGTCAGCATAGCTGCCTTCCAAGCAGTTGATCCGAGTTCAATTCCCGGCGATCGCAAACTTTTTTTAATTATTATTATCAACGTAGCATAAAATATTTCATATCATTTCTTCGGTTAAAACGTGATTATTTTCAGTTTTTATTTTATGGGAATTTATTACGCATCCCTCTGATTTAAATTTTCTAACAATTGTTTGACACTAAATAAAGAATAATTTTATTTTTTAGCATTGAATTAATTTGATTGCTGTGGTCACAGCATGCTTGAGTTGTCTGTATAGTTGGTTGCCTACACAATAGGCGAAATTGACGCGATTCTATTAAAAGTATACATATGCTATGTATACTAAAAAGAAAAATTCCCTGTACATATAATAGTTACACATAAAAAATGTTGAAACATATGGAAAATAGTAATATACTCGTAAAACATTTCGTACAATATCTAAAAGCTTTCGGCGCAAAGAAATTTATTTAGATTACTTATCACAAAAAATGTTGGTACATGTATTGAATTTTTCTTGGAAAGTTTTATAGCTAACACAACGATTTTTCTAATTTTCCTTAGGCGTTTGATGCCACATAACCAAAGTTACCCAAAATATAACTACAATTTAATCTCTCAAAAATACAAGGTCACCATTAGTCAACCAAAAGTCGCTAAAAGGTTAACCATCTCCAAAAAGTAACCTTGAAAGTCATCTTTTGAGCACCTTCTCGACATACCCAGAAGTAAACCGTAAAAGTAATCTTTTGGGCACCTCGTCGACATACTCAAAAGTTAACCTGGAATGTCGTCTTTTAGGCACCATTTCGACATACCCAAAAGTTAATCTTGAAAGTCATATTTTGGACACCTCTTCGACATTCTCAAAAGTTAACCTTGACAGCCATCTTTTGGGCACCTCGTCGACATACTCGAAAGTTAATCTTGAAAGTCATCTTTTAGACACCTCCTCGACATACCCAAAAATTAACCTTAGGAGTCATCTTTTGGGCATCTTCTCGACAAACTTAATAGCTATTTTTTGAACACCTCCTCGATATACCTAAAAGTTATACCCTGTGGTTAACCTTTATAATATCATCCCAAGAAGGCATCCTTAGGTTATCTTGGAAGGTTGTGGAAATGATAACCATATTGACGGTAAAAAAGCAAACTGAGAAGCAGAACTAACTGCTCATTCTGTCAAAAATAACCTTTAAGTATACCTATAAGGTAATCCTAATATTCCTAATATCAACAGATTTGATTCATCCGAGTGAGCAAATTTTTGCCTTCAACGTTCCTCGGATTCATTTCTGAAATACTTTTATGTGTATGTTTTACCAACAAAACAACTGTGTATAGTGTTACTTTCCATTTTGAAGTAGAACCTATCCAATCATTTAACAATATGTTCGAAAATGAAAACCAACAATACCAAAATAAAAAAAGGAAAACCAAAGCTAATGAACGATCGAAGAAACATGAACAAAGAATTACCAGACTATGCAAAGGCAAACAAAATAATCAAAAACAAAATAAGAGAAGATATAAAAAAATACAGCACTGAACAAATCAAAATAGTAATTAAAATTAAAAAGAAGAGGAAAGTCTTAAGATTAGCTATAAGGGTTGTATGAACAGGAATTATCAATTAAGAAATGCAGAAGGAAAAATAAAACAAGGTACAAATTAGATAATTGATAATTGTTGAAAACGTTTACAAAAATTACATACCTATATACTCTTCAACCGACCCAGAACCATATTACATGGACAACAGAAACACAATGAGCATTAACCGAACGAAATCCCCTACATAAATACAAACGAAATAGAATGAAATGGAAATCAATCAAACTCCATGAGAAGATGCTACCCTAAAATTGATGAAAATACTTCTAAACAAATTCTATCGATTAGATAGTGAGATTCCATATACTTGGCAAAATGTCCGGGTATTATTATTATACAAGAAAAGAGACAAAACTCAAAATAGTCAGCTACAGGCCTATAAGCATTACCCTAGCCATATAAATTGTTAACCAAGATCGTCACAAACAAACTAAGGAATAAACTTAATAATTACCAACATCTGGAGCAGGCAGGATTCCGTAACGGGTATAGTACATACGAACTATACTCATCCTAATAGAAAAGTTCAACGACTACAACGGCCCACTCTACCTGGCGTTTGTAGATTATAACAAAGCCTTCGATTCAGGTGAATTATGGGCAATATTCAAGAACACATGGACCGTGCAAGAATTAACTCAGATATAAGAATCTCCTATTTATGAAAATGCTACATTATAAGTAGAAATCACAGAAGACCAAACATCAGATAAAATATCTCCGGCATCGGTGGTCTAGTGGTTAGCACACTTGCCTTTAGATGCAAGGGACGCGGAGTCGAATCCAGCCGAAGTCGGTAAGATTTATCTAGCGGTTAAAAATCTGAAAATAATAAGTTAAAAATCACTACTGGGGTTGGAACTACCTTAGATAGGCAAAATTCATAGTTAGGATCTACAATGGGCCAAATACGGCCTGAGTGCAAAGAGGTGCTTGTAAAATCGCGCTTTAGATTTCTCCCGATCAAAAACCAACCAACCCAACCAAGACAAGGGGATACAATATCACTTGCTACTCATGCATTATAAGATGTCTTTAAGGAATTAGAATGGAACAGAAGAGGAATCAACATCTATAGACGATGTCTGAATCACATTCGTTTCCAGGACGACCAAAACGTCTAAAGGATTGAGGCCGGGGAATCTTGCGGGCCATAAAATGGATCCGTCGCAACCAATTCATCTGTTTGAGAAGTGTTCCTCCAGCCGCTCTCTTACATTACGGGCAAAATGAGAAATAACTCCATCATGCATGTATATCATATTAGGTAGTATGTTAACGGACTCTCATCAATAACTTGTTCCAAAACATGGAGGTATTTTTGGGCATTAAGACGATTTGGTAGGTGAATTGGTCCAAAAATCATGTAGTTTATTATGCCCAGCCATACATTAACGGAAAACCTTTGGTGACAATATTCACGAAATTCTTGTGGGTTTTCCTCAGTCCAATAGTGTGTGTTATGCATATTATACACGTCATCTCTGGTAAACACGCTCCCGCGCTCCAAAGACTACCTACGTCTTAAGAAGTCACCATTATCACGAATTCTATTTAAAATTGTGTTGTAAAAATTCAATCGGGATATATTATCATTTTCCTAGAGAGGCTCAACTTTGCAAACATGATATGGATAAAGAAAGTTTTCTCGTAGAACCAAATGTACGATCTTGTTACTAGGAATATTTAATGTTGCAACTAATTGCCGGGTACTCACTGAGGGTTCTTTGTGTGTTGCATCTAAAATTTGCTCTTCCAGTTGTATTGTGCACCTTTGCCTTGGTCGACCAACCTTCGCATTTCTTTTGACAAACGAACAAGTTTCAGGAACACGTTGGTTCAGCCTTTGAAATTGTGTGCTGAGCTGTAAAAGTTTATAATGTTTAAGAAAATTGAGTCGCCCGCCGACTGTGAGATACGATCTGTAATTCGATCCTTGAGTGCAAGAAACTTTGAAAGTGGGTGAGAATTTTCACGGACGGGCGGGTTAATGTGCATAATGAGACACGCCCTGGCCGACCTTCTCTGATTTCTGAAGATTTGGTTCGTGATGTGGGCAACAAAATTCGAGAAGACCGACGATTCGCGATTTCAAAGTTATCAATTGAATTTCCACAAGTTTTAAGGTCAATTCTGTATATCATTGTTTCGGAGAAACTGAATTATCGAAAATTGTGTTCTCGGTGGGTTCCAAGACTGCTTCCTGACGATCACGAAACAAAAAGCTGGGCTGTTTATCGTTTTTGACTCGATACAATCAAGAAGGAGATGAATTGTTGGACCACATCGTTATAGGAGATGAGACGTGTGTGTCTCACACAGTCCAAGCAACAGTTAATGGAATGGCAACACACATCGTCGCCAATGAGAGTGAAAGCCAAACAGACTATTTCAGCACGAAAGATCATGGCAACTGTCTTTTGGGTCAGGAAAGGGATTTTGTTAGTGGATTTTATGCCGAGAGACGCAACAATCAATTCTGATGCATATTGTGTGACCTTGAGAAAACTCCGGCGTGCCATACAAAACAAGCGGCGTGGCGTACTGTCTTCCGGTGTGATGTTGCTCCATGACAATGCAGGATCCTCCACCTTACAGTTCAGACCTTGCACCCAGTGATTTTCACTTGTTTCGGTACTTAAAGGAGTTCCTTGGTGGTCAACGGTTCAACGACGACGAAGAAGTGAAAACTGCAGTCATGGATTGGGCTTCTTCACAGGCGGCAGATTTCTTTGACGTCGGGATTCAGAAACTTGTTGAACGGTATGAGAAATGTTTGAACAAAAATGGAAATTATATAGAAAAGTAGATAAAAGTATATAGAATATGGGAAAAAATATATTTTAATGATATTTACAGCATTTTTCTTCTTATTAAAAAAAGGACCTTATTTAAAAAATATCCCTCGTAGAAGCAGTAAAAACTATACCAACCAGAAATGGAGATGGGCGGGTTTAGTAGCTAGGCAGGAAAACTATAGGTGGGCAAAATACATAACACAATGGAGACCAATTTTACGTAGAGGAATCGTTAAAAACCACAAATGATATATAAAAGAATATGCAGAAAGAGAATGGCAACAATTACCTCAAGACAGAGAGAAATGAAAAAAATAAGGAGTGGCATACGTCCAGGAGTGGAATACAAAAAGCTGTTGAGGAAAAAAGTTATTGCAACTCACTTCACTACAAAATAAAAATTTTCATTTTACCAACTACACCAGGACTATCTCGTACGACGAAACAGTCGCGTACTTTTTTAGATTTGTTTTCACCATCTTATCCTTTTTGAATTATTGCCTTAATTATTCGCTATACAAAATTCACAAATAAAGTATTCCTACTGATGGTTGACTGATAAAAAAGCGTTCGAACAAATCATTTTTTTTTATAGAACGAACTGCTGCAAAAGTGGGATTTCGTAATAATATCAAAACATTCAGGATGGGCTAAAGAGCTGAAAACGCTAAAAATAAATTATAATGATATAAAGTAGAAATTAGTTGACTTTGCAGTAAAGCAATTTTTGTTTATAAATTACGATCACGTATGTAGCAAGAGCCAAAAGAGTTCATACGGGAAACACCGGGTGACTATTACTAGAGAACATCCCTACGGGATTCTTGCTTGTTGTATCTTTCATTTTTAACTCATAGTCGAGAAACTCTATTACAAATCTAAAAATAATAACTCACGGGAATATATTTCTCTAAAACGTACTTTTTAGTTCTTCAGCTTCGGAAATTTTATACTCCTACTTCTTTTGCTTAAAAATTTCTAATTATTACCTTTTAAAGATTAAATTAGTTGAGATTTAAATTTTGCTTTCTGATATTACCCCGGAAATTAATTATGAAATTTTACAGTAGCATCCTTGGTTTTCAATCGCAAAATTATTTTTGAAGTTATGTCATCATTAAATATAAGGTTATCCCGTTTGAGTTAACTTAAATTTTCGTGTAGACTGCAAAGTAAGTTTTTATTTGCTAAATATTGCTGTATCCTCAGTTTTATTTAGTAAAATTTAAATAGTGCCATTTGAATTCTTATGGCCGTAATTTCAAATTATAATTTCCAAATATCGATTCCGGGTAACACGTTAAACAATTTATTTGAGTTCTACGAAGCTTGTTCAACTGAAACCCATCTTTGATCAACTTAGCATTAAAAACAAATGCAATAATTCAAATAACGTTTGTTAATGTTAGTAGTGTTTCTAAGCAACACATTAATAAGTTTCTGGCGTTTGAATTTGATTCTGACTTTTAAAACTTCGATTTTGAAATGGCGTTTGTTGTTGAAAATCCGTTCAAGTTTGATCAGCGTGTGGTCCTACAATTTTGATGCGCTGATGGTGTTCTGTTCAGGCATTGCAGATTCATACGCGAATTCAAGCAGCGTATGGAAATGCATGTATTGCGTACCCAATTATGAAGGAACGGTGCTGAAAATTTAAGAATGAAAAAGAGGGCACTATAGATGAGCCGCGACCAGGTGCACGATGTACTGCTTTAACGCAGAACAATATGGCATGTGTGGAAGGCCTTATTAGAGAAAATCGTCGAATTTCAATTACAGAAATTTCAGATACTGTTGTTGCGAATGTAGGATCTGTCCATAGTATCGTTCGTAATCTGAGTTACAGCCAAATTTGTTCACAATGGCTTCCTCGTCTCTTGTCTAATGAACAAAAATGCTTGCGAATGGGCTTATCTCTGCAAGACCTTACAAACTGTAGGCAAAATGGTGACTTTCTTCTGTAAATAGTTGCTGGTAACGAAACTTCGTGGCATTACTATGACCTATCCAGTAAGTTGTCATCGATGCAGTGGAAACATTCAAGTTCACCACCACCGAAGAGATTTAAAGCACAACCTCCTGCAGGCAAACTATTTTAAAAAAATTTTTCGACCATGAAGGACCCTTGTTGATATAGTTTAAGGAACCTGGAGTAAATGTCAATGCAAATCTGTACAATGGAACTTTGAACAAGCTTCATCGAGCAATAAGGCGGAAACGTCCAGGAAAACTTACGCGTGGGGTCATTTTGTTGCACGACAATGTTAGGCCTCATGTTGCTAATGTCGTAAAAGAAAATCTTCAACGGAAGAAATGGAGTGTTTTAGAGCATTTACCGTACAGCCCGGATCTATCGCCTTGCGATTTCCATATTTTTGGACCGCTGACAAAGGCGTTAAAAGGTCGGCATTTTGAGTCTGACGCAAAAGTACAGATAGCTGTGGAAGACTTCTTCAATCAACAGCCACAAGAATTCTATGAGCAGGGTATACGTCGGTTAGTAAAACAATGGGATAGGTGCCTTAATTGCGACGGTAATTACTTGTAATTAAATTGTTGAATAAATTTTTTATAAAGCAAAGATGGGTGTCAGTTGAACACACCTCGCATTTGAATGTTTCTTTTACCTTATCATATCAGTCTCACACCGTATTTCGTAGTTGTCGTTGTATTCTTTGAAAATTTAAAATGGTTTATTCGTTTCAGAAAGAGTTGAAGTGTTCTTAAAAACTTGATCTTAACAAAGTTAAAACATGATCAATAATTCAAATGTGTAGTATTTTACACATTTGCTCAGTAACGTTTAACATATTTTAATGTATAATTTGTATAAATGTATAATTTGTACCTTAATTTTTACTTAATGGTAGGCATTTTTATTTTAATTTTAAATTAGTAGCGAAGCCCCGTTGAAGAAACTTCGCTGTTCCATTTTTTTCTTCAATGCTGTGCAATTTCTTTGTATGATATAAATTCAAATAATCTTACACAGGAAGCCCATCTGTAAGAGAAAATGCAATGATCAGTATACTAACATTTTTAAAAATCTATTACATAATAACAAACTTTCTAATATTGTTATAACCATTAATTATCAAATAACATTGAATTTCGATTTTGAAAATAAAGAATACCTATATAAGGTTCACTATTAAATACTACGAGAAATTATGTAATATATGCATATGCATCGCCCAGTAAAATACGTTTAAATAGATTACTCTTGAATTGAATGGAATTGAATAACGCGTCTTAACTAGACCAAACATCCTGTATACCTGCAAATTTTAAATGTTGCAGAACTAAATTCCTCAAAGTATTCGTAATATCATTTTTTCGATATTATAATTAACCCATAGATAAAAATAAACCCTTATAGCATATTTGCTACATGATGTACTTTATTTATTAACTTACTCATATCAGAAGCATCGCAATTTATACAATATTAGTGCAAGAGAGGGATTCGCATTAAAATTAATACAAATAATATAGAAGACAATACAACATAATGTAACACAATAAATAACGGGTATCGCCTAGAGCGCTAGACCACAAATTGTTAAGACAATGGCATTAGCCCTCTCCTACGCAATCGGCGAATGTGCCTGCCCAATATGGCAAAAGTCCACACATACCAGACAGGTTGATGTCGCCCTGAATGGAACATGCAGGCTAACCACGGAATGTCTCAAACCCACTCCCTTATACAAAGGTATAGTATACCACCTGGTGTTTCTCCGCCCGCATTACGAAGGAAAGCAGTCGCATATAGAGAAAGGTTTAAAATATCACCGAGGGACGTTTTCCCCACGACCTCCAACCAGCCCACCATACGATAAAATCAAGAAATTGTTACCTTAGAGCAAGTGAAAGCATTTTAAAACAAATCAGTACATCTAGGAAGGACCTGTGGAGTTAGAGAGTTAGGCGAAAGACCAACACTGGATGGACCCATCGGAAGAACTGTCAGGGGGGCATAATGAGAAATAATAAGCCTGGTAATCCATACATAAAATAGATTCCAATACAGTCCGTTCTAGAGAATCTTTGAGCAGATAGGGTTGTCCTGTCATTACTACTCTACGTGATTTCAACATAATCCATACAACAAAACACATCTATAACTATCCTACCCTTTCTGCCCAATGTACCTTCGTGTATGTACCTGATGACAGCATGACCTTTCCCGCTATTGTTCTGGAAAAATGTAGTCACTCTTTTATGCTATTCATACCACACCATTTATTTTTACACTTCTGATGTTATATTATACATATATTATGTTATGGTGTATTGTATTCTATAATCTATATGATATATTACAGGATGTAGGGGAGAGTGGGGCAAGTTGACGACCTTAAGGGAAAAAAATTCCTGAAAAGTAATGCACACATTTTTTTTAACAAAACTGTATTTATACGATAGGTTTAACCTTCTACTATAGAATGTTTTAACACACATTGAAAAAAACTTTAAACAAAGAAATAAAAAAATAAAAATCAACTCTTTGCACTTTTTTCAACTTGCCCCACTACCGGGGCAAGATGACGTACATATTGGGGCAAGTTGACGCTATTCACAAAAGTCACAACAAAATAAGTTTTGTCCCTCATAACTGCTGCATAGTTCGTGCCACCAGGAATCGCACTTTCCACATTGTATCCAATCAGCGGATGGAGGATCTGAATAAGATTCCCCACAAGCAGGGCAATTAATTTCTTCGTGATCGTTGATCTTTCGGTTAGACAAGCAGGGTTTCTTAAACAATGTTCGTTTTGCAGTGGCATATCCTTTTTCCTTTTTGTCTACTTTTGCATTGTTTTCTTTTTCCTTTTTCTTCTAGCAGAGTTTTAATTGGTGTAGAAGTTAAAATAGATGCCTTTTGTTTCTTTCTTTTGTTTGTTTGTTCAGGTCGATTGTATACTGGCAGTGGTCTAATATCTGTAAAAGATTTACTTGTAGGGGCTAGAACCTTCTCCTCTTTTGATGTAGACGCCTTAGGAGATATTTCAGGTATTCGTTGTCCTGATGATCCTGCAATATCTGTTTGTGATTTACGAAGGCTTTGTCTTGTCAATATATTGATGATTGGTTCGTCATCCTCTGAAGGGTCTTCATCCGATACGACTAAAACCTGCATTGATTTATTATGTGCCAAATGTTGAGGGTTTTTATCAACTGTTGGATCTGCACGTTCACTCACAGTAGCCGGAGCAAAGTCTGCTTCTTCAAATACTCCTGGGTTGAAAGGTTCGATACCACACTTTTCAAAACTCTTTACGGCAGTTCCCACTGTAGCAGCTTTCAGATATGCCTGCCCAAAAAGCTTACCAATATCTTTATCTGTTACAGCTTTTCCTGGGTTGTTGACGAGGAAGTTATCACAAGCTTGGCTATAATATGTCCACGTCAAGTGGTTGCATCCGATGAGTTGAGTGAGGTGGCAAACCAATCATTACAATGCCATTGATTCTGCATAGATTTATTGCTGCTAGAGAAGTGTGCGACGAATGGTTGTCAACTATCAATAATATGGGGTTTAGAGATGAGGGATGCGCAAACTTTATGAAATGTTCGAGATAGATCACAAAAGCTTCTGTATTCATCCAACCACTTTGTTGCGCTATAGCATTACTATTTGGTGGACATCCATTCAATAATTCGGGTCGCATTCGCACTCGTGGAAAGATAGAAAAAGGTGGGACGTAGGACCCTTGTGCGTTCATTGCACATACAACAGTGGTGTTTTTCCCTCGCTCACCATTCGCCACTTTGGCCACCCTTCTACTTCCAGTCGGTGATAACACTTTTGGTTGTTTAGTCGGAACGGTAGAAAGGCCGCTTTCATCAGCGTTGTAGATGCGGTCGGGGCTGAAATTATATTTTACCTTCATATCCCTTAACAAATCGAAAAATCTGTCGACTTCAACTCTATTGAAGCCCATCAATCGTCCTAGAGATGTCGACTCTGGTGCCCTTAGACTAATTTTCTGTCGCTTCATGAACGAGATTAACCAGTCTTTACCAGCTGCTTTGTTTGTGGTGTTAAACTGATTTTAATTTTTATTAATTTCATTTTGCTCAGCGTACTCGTACGCAAGTTTTCGGCACTCCAGTGAAGTGAGACCGAATGCCCTAACATCAAAGTCTTTTAAGTAATTAGCAAATTCTTGTTCTTGTGCCACAGTGAAAGTCTGTTTAAATCTGCCGCCATCAACAGGTAATTTTTCATTTAGCCTGCGTTTTTTTACATATCTTCGTAATGTAGGTTCTGAGATTGAGAATGTCACACTGCCGTTGTTGACAGGTACATTTTCTTCCTCAACAGCGTGAAGAGCGGCGATTAAGGATTCTTCGGACCAAGATCGTCGCTCAGTTTTTTTTACATAATTACGTACCATCTGCAATATAATGGAAATTACCAGTTTTTTCCATTATTATGTCATTGGGGCAAGATGGCGAGCAAATGGGGCAAGATGACGAATTCGTCAACTTGCCCGAATCAACTTGCCCCGTAGGTAATTTTCTAACCTCATGTGTGTCAAATAGTAAACATTGTAACTTACTATGTCAAACTGAAGTTGATCCTATTCCACACACTCGCGCAGCAAAGTTTGTAATAACAGCTAAACTTAGTTCTTACTTTTTTTTCCACGAAAACTCTTATTATAGGTAGACCGGATTTTACAAGAAAATGTCACAAAATGCGCGGGAAGTCGTAGCTCGCAAACAACAAACACTAGCGCCGCGTGTCGTCGTATGTTACAACTGCATATTGAATAGATTTCTAAACTGTGACAAAGTTACAGTTACCGGTTTTATTTTGAAGTAAAACTTGAATTCGCTATCTTGCCCCGTTCGTCGTCTTGCCCCACTCTCCCCTACCATTTGAAAGCTTGATGAATTTTCTTTACCGTAGAGTTTTTATTTTTGGATTCCGAGCATTAGTTCCCGCGGAAATGCAGCACAAAGGTTCACGGTAGTAAATGTTCTAGATCATTTATGAAATGATTAGACGGCATTGGTTGACCATACAATGGCGTAAACATTTGAATGCTTTTTTACGTCAGTGTATGAAGTATTTCGTAAATCTCGTTCTTTGAACATTTAAAATGGTTTATTTGATTTCAGAAAGAGTTGAAATAATTGCGTTTTTCTTTGGAAACAATCAATGTGCCAACAGAAGTGTTGAATTATTGATTAGCTTCCAGTCCGAGGATATTTCACGAAACATATACTCAACATTCCGAAAAATTAAATTTTTGGGTTGTCATTTTTGGAGATCGTCTTCTTGGTCCTTTTTTCTTACCTGATAATTTCACTGGACCGATGGATGTAGTTGGAATCGATACAAGATAACATTGATTCAATGGTAACTCATATAGAGAGTGATGATCATTACCTCGCAAAACATTTGATATTCCAACAGAACGGAGCTACTCCATATTATGCACTGATTGTTGGGCAGTATTTGGATCGAAGGTTTCCGCGACAATGGATTGGAAGAGGCGCTACTGAATCCGCAAGGTCGCCAGATTTATCTCCGCTAGATTGCCTTTTGTAGGGTCGCATTTCAAGAGTAAAATTTACACAACTGAATCCGCTTCTGTACAAGATTTACAACAACGTATAATCAACGAATGTCCTCAAATCACTCCACAAATGCTTTAGAATGTGCTGCTATATTTTGAACAGAACCATTATTACTGGGTGGACGCTGCTGGTACCCATTTCCAAGATTACTATACTGAAATTTCGGACTGCATTTCAACGGGAACTAATGCTTGAAATCCAAAAATAAACACTAGTGTAAAGCAAATTCACCGGGCTTTCAAATGGCATGTCTTTTGATACTTCTTGCCATTCAAAATTTTTAGGGCGAAAGTCACACGTTAGGGCGTTTCTCGAAGTATTGAGGTTTAGTGTCAAAAAAACAGGCTCGTTTCGCTTTTGGTGGGCCACCCTGTATTTTAAAATATCAAATTGAGTTTCTGTTTAGCTGGATATAAAACATTTGAGGTCAATGGCAACAAGGAATTCAAGAAGCGATGCAGCTAGGAGGGTTAGAATTTGAGGAATGATGGAATCGGAATCAGTGGAGAAGGAAATTGGGAGGAGAAGACAATCTTTATAGTAGAGATTTACGCAAAAGTTAATTATTACACAACGTTCGTAGATATATTTATCAGCATTGAATATTACCAAGGGAATGAATAATATAACTTCGATGAATCCCGTATTTTTACAATTATGCGACGTTCTCAAGTTTAGAAATTTAAAATTGAACACGACTAGCACGGCCATAAAGCTCTTTCAACCCCAACCCCATTGTAACCATCCACTTACCTCAACTTCTCCCTGGTCGATCACATAGAAGTTATCTCCTTCGTCACCCTGTTGAATAATTGGTTCTCCTGGCAGACAGTTAACTGGGAACATAGCGTCGAAAATGTCGGAACGTTCGTTTTCGTCCAAGTGTGAAAACAGCACGTTCTTGGCGATGGCTTTGGAAAGGGCGGCCATCGTTTTGTAGTCCTTGGGGACAACTTTCTTGACGTAGCTGGTCGCATCCTCTTCCGAAACGGGCTCTGCGGAAATTCCGCCGCGACGTCTCACCGGCTGCTGCGTGTGTGCGGGCAACGGTGAAAGGTCCTCCGTATCTTCTGGCGAAGCTGCTTGCTGTTTTGCATCCAGCGCCTGCTCCTGAAAAAAAGAAACACTTTCATTATTCTAGTTCGATCTCAAAGTCATGCTAGCCTATGGACATTAGAGAACGTTTGGAAAAGGACGATATTACACCATTGTTGCGTAGAGCTCTTACATTGTGAGTAATGCCATTGAAAGTTAAAGATCTTATACTTAAAAAAGATTGAACTTGGCTTTACTAATAATCTTTATGTCTATGGTACAGAAAATTGAAACCGAAGACTTTAGGAAAAAGAAATATTTGATCAATATTAAAATAAATGCCATTCAAACCCAAAAACTTAAAGTTGCAATTTAAAAATGTCATTTGTGTGTCGCCATAATCCCTTTTGCCTAGGCACAGCCGTTCTGTTGGAAGTACTTAACCTATAAGCGTATGGTGACAACGTGGTTTAGAGTTTTCTAAATTTAATTATCTTGTTTTACGGTTAACACTTTCTTTCCCGAAATTTATATCCATAACAAAGAATTTTTATGATCAAACATTTCTCAATCCAAATTGGTACACACCGCTAAACACGTGGTCACTGCAAGCGGTCACCAACTGTAGTCATTTCACAAACATTTTCTTGACAATGACCTTCAAAATTTGATCTTGCATTTTCATCTCGCTCTCATGCGTGATTATAAAACGACACGACACATCGTGGTATTGTAGCGCAGTTGTAATTTATTGACAGATTTTATACTATAAACCCGATTATGATTTAAATAACTCTCCAAGCATGTTGTAATGTGGATTCCCTGACTTATGCGTACGATAAGGTTATGGTTTTGTTAACCCATCAAGGGACAGTCTACTGGCCATTCTTTCATAATCTACTGGCAGTCAGACGTTTACCATAACATTAATATGAATTGTCAAAATTCTCTTTTAATAACTATTTTCATATACATTTTTCCTATTTCGGGGAGGAAGGGTTTCATTTTATGTTCCTATACTGATCGATGCTCGTGAAAGAGAAGTTACTCCGATGCTCGTGAAAGAGAAGCTACTCCGGGAGAACAAAGCAAAAACATAACTCAGGAACTAAAGTTACCTTTACCCTGATTTTTGTGCAAAGGGGAAAGTTCTTGTCGGCAGTTTTACATCTTTTGGTAAGCATGGATAATCCAAATCCTATTATTTTATTTCTAAGTCATTTGAATTTATTTAGGCGAATACGATACCGCCGAAGTTATCTATCTTAAATTAAAATAAAGGAGACCCTGGAGATATTTCGACGCGTTGGAGTTTATCTTCCGCATGCAGAATACGGCAAATGCCGGGCAGTCCGAAGTATCAGCGGCGTTATTAAACATTATAGGTGTGTCCCTTCCGATTACATTTAATTCTTAAATACATTTTTGATTGTACGAGCGAGATTCGGAAAACTATAATTTCAACTAGAAAGTGGTCGTCGTCAACATTCTTATTTTTCTATAAATTGATGGTTGGATAATTAAGTTCTATAATTATTGTGATTTCAATTACAAGTAAAGATCAATTTTGTGTTAGTATATATTGTAATATAACGAAATGTTGTTTGTATTTGTCAAATGGTCGACAGTGTGCACAAACCTTTTTATTTAGAATTCAACAATTAGGGGGAATATTGCGAAAGGTTTAGATTTTGATTAAAGAGTGCGTCGGTACTTAATCCCATAATTTATGTCTTTTTAATCTGGGTATTTGGTTCGTGAGGCCTCGACAAACTTTGGATACTTGGCGGGTTTGGTCCCCAGTTGCATTTACGGGTTGAAAGCTGATGTAATCCGTTAGTTTTCGTAAGTAATTTCGCATAATGCGTTCCTTACTTTGGCTTAATTTAATGTTGCAGTAAATTATTTGCGGTATTGTGTACTGTTACCCATCAACATTTTGTTATTTGTTTATATATAAGTATTTGTGTTAATTTCATGTTGCGTTGCGTTCGGCGTGTTTATTATTATTTTTGTAAATTAAAATTTGGTAATTTGATGATGTATTTTATTGTGTATTATTGTAATATAGTTTTCTTTTGTATCAAATTGAGCAATTGTCGATATAAGGCAAGTTCGAATTCCAGGAAGGTTCCTGTTTCACATCGTGTTACCTTCAAGGGCGAAGGAAGATTTAAAACAGACGGCGCCTAGGCTTATCTACCCTCCCTTCTTCGACTGTACCTGGTCGAACTTTGTTCTTGATGCCTGGACCTTGCAACGTGGATTTTAGTTGGTTGTATTGCTCTTAGTTAGTATTTCTTTTTCCCTTTGTTTTGTTCATAGGCGTTACACGACTTACTGACGATAGTTGTGCTCATGCTGACGGTGGCTGGGGTATGGTCAGATGAAAGATGAAGGTTAGATTCTACTATACACTTGCTTCTAGGGATTCCACGTGTTACAAAAAGTCAAGTAAGTCGGGGAGCTTACTAGGGTCTGTCGGCCAATAAGTGGGAACTCCGTTAGTAAGGTGGTCGTAATTGCTTACGGCCACAGTACGTAAGACGTTTCGGCCTTTTGTGGTAACAATTATCGAGCAGGGTGGGGCATGTTCGACCAGTTGTATATCACGAAATGTGCTGAGCTGGAATAAGCAGGGTGGGATGCTTTTAGCAACTGCAATATTCTTTTGAAAAAACAAAAACTCCGAGAAAGCTTTTCTTGATTAGCAAATCAAAGGAATTCGTGCCCGCTAGCTCTCGCGAAAAAATACGAGCCGGACTGGGATCATCTAAGTCCGAAGGTCTCCCGGAAGGCTAAATATTTTCATTTTTTATCCAGAAAACTTCTACCCACACCAGGTAGAACGCCATCATCTAGGAAACCTCATCTACTTTTGGTACTTGTATTGGTAACGTCGCTACGGTTGACTGGAGAAGACCACGAAGGACATAGCTAATCGCTAATAAGACACTGCCTAACCCCGTGCCGATAAAACTTTAAACTTTGTTACTTTTTTTTTTGAGCTAAAAATAAAAAAAAAAAAATTACTAATTTCAAATATACCTGCGGTAGTTTTCTAACCCATTTAAATATTTGAAATAAAAGAATGCGTGTTTAACAATTTTAGATCATTGTAACAACCAGAAGCATAGCAAAAGGGCCATTAACCATCGGGCTAAACAAGCCATACTAATTTCAGCACCCTTCCGAGTACTTTCAAAAGAGCTTTTAAGTTGCACATCTCGGAAAGTTTGTGCTCTCGAAAGGGCTGCGAAGTTTTTCTCCCCAATAACTTAATAAAAAGCCCGCGCCTTCTTAAAAAAAGCAACAGCCAGAGTTGGCTTTTATCTTAATTTCATTACACCCTTGAGGGAAATTTTCTACTTTCTCAATTCGGCATTTACGAGTGGAAATTTCCTTCGCCAATAAATGAACGAGCCGTCCACTTCTGTTGAAAATTTTTCAGCCTGTAGCTAATTATAATGTACTGGAATAACAACATCATGCGAGTTATAACTTTCGGAACTTCATTAATAGCCGCATTCATACATTCCTCTGCGTGGGTTGTTAAAAGCATAAAAGCAACCAGCAGTTTGTTAACTATTAAATGTAGTTAAATGAAGTTACATTAATGAATTTAATGTTCGCCTGATAACTAACATACAACTGGTTATTAATTTTGTGTCCTCGGGGAACTTTACTAATTACTGCCAGAACTTCTTATTTTTATTTTGAAATCAGTATGTCGTCGCTTTCTGCGTACATGCTTTTGTTGTAGCTAACTACACTGCTCCAAGAAATTAACGCACCACAACTAACAATCGCAATATTGTTTAAAGGATTGCATGTAATGAAATATGTTTAATCATAGATAATGCTTAAAATTAAGTAACCACATTTTATCCAAACTAACAACAATCAACGCAATTTAACAACAATCAAAGCAAAAATAAAAAAATCTAAATTCGAAAACTGAAAAATTGTAAGTTTACAGGTTAGTAGGCTGTGTTTCCGCCTCGACTTGTCATGACAGCTTGACAACGACGGTCCATGCTTGAAACTAACACACTTAACTGCTCTTGTTCAAGATTATCCCACATTTCCACTAATGAATTCCCTAGGTCGTTAAGAGTTGCAGGGGGTGGCTGAAGCGTTCGTACTTGTCTTCCGAGAATGTCCCAGAGGTGCTCAATCGGATTCAACTCGGGACTTCTGGCTGACCATTGCATAACAAGAATACCAACGTCGTCTAAGTATTTTTGCATAATTCTGGCTGCGTGGGGCCGAGCGTTGTCGTGCATTAATTGGAAGTTGTCTTCGATGTGGCATATGGCTCAACATACTGTTCTAAGATATCTGTAATGTACTCCTGACTGTTTAAAGTGCCCTTGGGGAAGATGTGTAGGTCTGTGCGGGCCCTAAAAAATATGACTCCCCATACCATTATTGAGCCACCACCAAATGCAGTCGTGGGGGCAAAATTACATTGAGCATATCGTTCATTTGGACGTCTAAAAACTCGAATGCCCCTATCACAACTCTCCAACCAAAATCTGGACTCGTCTGTGACCAAAATGCGTCTCCAATGTTCATTTTCCCAATTCAAGTGGTTTCTAGCAAAATCCAATCTGTGTCTGCGGTGGTTTGCAGTCAACTGTGGGCCAGTAGCTGGTAATCTGGCTCTCAGATTTCCTTTCAGAAGACGTTGGCGAACGGTTTCAATGTTAACCTGCACATTATGTACTGCTGAAAGTTGTCTTTGGAGGGGTCTTGCGGTGGTAAAGTGCTCTCTTAGTGCACGTATTATTGGTAAAGAGAAATTGAGTCTTTTGTAACAAAACTGTATCTTGTTGCATTGCATAACTTTATTTTGAGTATATCACATATATTTTCGCTATGTAGGCAGCGGAAAGTGTATTCCAGGAAATGAAATGACCACGGAGTGGTTTTAACACAATTATCCTTAATAGGGTGCTGCGAATAACATTTTACTTTTCAGGGGGTGTAAAGACCTTTACATGAAATATTCTTTGAAATACTTCGTCTGAATAGGGTGCGCAAAATATCTTATAAGCGAATTTTAACTTTTTAGGATAAATACTTATGACGGCGGTTTTAACGCTATTAGAAGAAGAAGTAGAAATACTGTTTAAACATGAATGTAATACTTCGTGAGTTTTCTTGGACGAGCTGTTATAAATCTTTCTTAAAATTTGGCGGGGTTGGCGACTAGCTGAACGTGCCTGACCTGTGCCGACAAGGTGCTGGATCTAATTAGCTGGTTTTTGCAAAACTTGGTTAGCTCCGTTGGAAGGCACTGGACAACCACCAACGTTACTAGCGTATGGCTTGTGTGGCCTATATGTATCCCCCGTTCAGTTGTAAATCTCCGCAGTGTACAGTCAATTAGTGTTGTGGTAAATTAATAAAGACACTTTAAAATTTGGTGTTGTTATTTTCTACAATGTTCGTATCTACCACTCAAATGAGAAGATTATGATGTACTATAATAATTAGAACTACGTATTATGTAGATTTTTAGAGATGGATAGGTAGCAAAAATATTATGATGACAACGTTTTGATAAAATCCAGACACAAAACTGCAGAAGCAACAGGTCCGTTACGCCAACTTTAGAAATTTATATTGCCATAAACTGGCAAGTTGCCTAATATATGTAGGAATTAAGAACAAATCTTCTATAATTAAGATATGTAGTGGCAGTTGACTGGCCCCTTAGAGAAAACATCACGGTTACCGTGTTGTTTCTTCACATTAGAAGCATGCTTACAACACATAATGTATCAGCTATTATGTCAATTTAGTAACCGGTTTTGAGGAAACAACAGTTAGACCTCGAATTTTATCTATTTTAATTCCATTTTGTCAATAAAATTTCTGGCTATTGAGGCTATTGATATTTTTATTTTCATAATTTTTCCTGTTTTAGACTGCATTACAATTGCAATAGTTCCAGAAAACTTATATCAATATGATAGCTGATTTTTGAGGAGACAGACATTAGGGTTATAGTTTTAAATTATCTTTGCTACCTTAACTTAACCTAAATTTAATACAACCGTTGCCACCCGAAATGTCAGTTTCTGTTCCATTGGTACTAGATGGATTTTTATAGTACTTTTATAGTAACTTAACAAATAGATAACGACGTAAGTCACCGGTGACTTACGTGGCGTACTGTAAGTCACCGGTGACCTACGTGACGTAATCGGAGATTCAGGATTAAGGTCACCGGTGACCGATATTCGTAGAGAATAGGTTTTCTTATTTTCCAGGCATATTTTTCCGTAACGTTTGCCTTAATTTGAAGGAAATACATAGGGCTATAATTTATACAAAATAACGAAAGTGAGATAAACTTTTCAATAAAAAAAGCATTTTAGTTTTTTTTTGGAACTTTGGGAATTCCATTTAGTACCCGTTGTAGGAATAAATGAATACGGTTTAAAGATCAAAACTTTCCCCTAATCTACATTCGTTGATAAGCAATGCGGCATTCTAGACATTTACGAACAGTAAATTACACGTGTTTGTACACCTTACCATTCCAATACGTCTTTTTTTTTGTTGATCAATTCCTCTTTTCACCTTATGGCGTCGAGGTTGTCATTCCTACAACCGGGATCTATTGAAGGTGATTGTCTTGTTTGGATACGGGATATTAAATAAGTTAAAATTTCCTATATCCATGGTTTATGGAACACATGTTTGATTTTATCCTAGGCGATTATATCACGTAAATTTTGACAGCATGCACTGCTCAACCAGTGCTGTTTCTATATAGGTATAAGGCATACATTCTTTATTTTAATGTTAAAAGTTATAGATTTATGGTTTGTGTACATATTAACACTGGAGTAAGAGATCAAATATATGTTCAAATATACACTGTGGCCCACTGAAAACGAAATAGACGTGCTTCGTGACAGCTAACCTCAATTCTCAGAAAAACGCCGGAACACGTCAAATTAATTTTCCAGGGGGACATGTATAAGGCTTTTTCCGTTTATCTACCTTCAACCCCAAAATTGGGGTGACTTTCGCCCTAAAAAATTTAAATTTAAAAGACATACCATTTGAAAGCTCGATAAATTTGCTTTACAACAGTGTTTTTATTTTCGAATTCTGGACATTCGTTTCCGCGAAACTGCAGGACCAAAATTTCAGGGTAGTAAATATTTCAGAATGATTAGACGGCATTGGTTGACCATACCTTGGCGTAAACATTTAATTGTTTTTTACGTCGGCGTCACGCCGTATTTCATAGTTGTTGTTTCCTTTGTACATTTAAAATGGTTTATTCGATTTCAGTAAGAGTTGAAATAATTGCGTTCGGTAATTTGACTGAACAGATGTATGTTCTTGGAATTGTTACAAGACAAAATTGATTCAATATCAGCTGATGTTAAAGATAATGATGACCACTACCTCGAAGATTATTTGATATTCCAACAAGATGCAGCTCCCCGCATTGTGCAATAGTTGTTCAATGGTATTTGGATCGAAGGATTCCGGGTCAATGTATTAGTAGAAGAGGCGTTATTGAATGGCTCGCAAGGTAGCCAGGTTTATATTCGCTAAATTTCTTTTTGTGGGGTTATTTAAAGAATATTATTTACGTAACCGAACCCGTACAAGCACTACGAGAAAGTATAATCACCGAATGTCTTCTACGAGGGCAGCCGTTTAAGTTTTTACAAACGACCACTAGGTGGCGCTATTGAGATGTGTTATTACTATTTTCGTAAAATTTAACATTTGTTATTATGAAAACAGTGGCAGCTTAGAAACTGACCCAGTAGTTTGTTTACAGTGAGCGTTCAAAAAAAGCAATTTTGTGAAAAATGGAAATTTCATGTGAAGGTTTTCGTTGGATGATTTTAGACGATTTTAGTAAATGCATAGAATTGCTTCGCTCAACTTTTGGTAATGAAGAACCACCAGAAAAGACTGTTTACAATTGGTTTGCAGAATTTCATCGTGGTCGTGCGACCGTCAGTGATGAATATCGTGAAGGTCGGCCAAAATCGGTTGCTAATCCAAAAAATATTGATGCTGTGCGCAACATGATTGAAGAAGATCAGCATGTGACTTACAGTAAGATACAAGCATCCTTACGCATATCGAAGACTGCAGTACATTCTATTTTGCATGAACATTTAGCTGTGAAAACGATCTATTCCTGATGGATTCCACATACTTTGACCGAAGCTCAAAAAAAGGCTCGTGTTAATTGGTGTAAGGAAATGCTAAAAAAAAATCGACCGAGGAACTGCAAAATCCATATACAACATCGTAACAGGCGACTAAACTTGGATATATTCGTATGCACCGGAAACTAAACAATAATCTACTGTTTGGGTGTTCCAAGATGAACCGAATCCCACAAAAGTTGTTCGTTCACGAAGCACTTCCAAGAAAATGATCGCTTGTTTCTTCGGTTGTACTGGACATGTCGCAACCATTCCTTTAGAGGATCGAGGAACAATTAACGCTGAATGGTATACAACAATTTGCTTGGCAGAAGTCATCGACGAAATCAGGAAAAACAACCGAAAACTTAGCATCATCAGCACGTCAAACAATTGATTATTTGAAGGAGAAAAACATCGAATTTATGTCTCATTGCCCGTATTCACCTGACTTATCATCTAACGACTTCTTTATGCTCCCGAACGTAAAAAAAAAAAATGCGTGGACAGCGATTTGCATTCAAGAAGCTGTTGAAGCCTTCAAAAACCATATTTTTGAAATACTAACATCAGAGCGGAAACATTTTTCGAGAATTGGTTTGAACGCATGCAAAAGTGTATAAATCTTAAAGGGGAATATTATGAAAAGCAATAGAACAGTTTGTTCCAAAAAAATATTTTCTTTCTTTTTATTTGTAAAAACTTAAAAGGCTGCCCTCGTAATTACTTCATAAATGCTTTAGAATGTGCGAAAGGCGTTGATGAACTGCATTTCAATGGGAACTAATACTCGGAATAAAAAAATAGGACCACTACTGCAAAGCAGATTAACCGACCTTTCAACTGGTATTGGTCTGATACCTCTTGAAAGTCATCCCAATTTTGGGATTGAAGATATCTAAACGGAAATAGCCGTAGTACATGTCCCGCTTGAAAATTAATTCTACATGTTTGGGCGTTCCTCGAAGAATTGAAGTTTAGTGTCATAAAACTGCCTAAATGTCACGCCTATTTCGTTTTCGGTGGGCCACTCTGTATGTATTCAGTAGTAGGTCGCAGGTAATTGAATATTATCCACTCTTCCAAGTGCTACATCTCAACTTAACTTAGGAAATATATTTTTTGCCTTTATTTTATAAGCAACACGATTTTTATTGTATGCTTGTAACATCCTAATGCCTTGTACGATAACTTTCTGCAGAGAAAACATTCATAGAAAGGGAGGCTTTTAGCAAACAGCAATCAACGGCATAAGCCACCGGTGACCTATGTGACGTCTTCGGAGATTCACGACCGGTTACTCACATAGCAGCAACGTGATTCTATTTTTGAGGGAGACCTTTCTGTGACTTTTGCCATAATTCCTAGAAGATAACGAAAGCGAAACGAACCGTACAGTAAAAAATCCTGCGTAATTTCGTTGGATCTTCAGGAATTCCTTTTTGTGTCCGCTGCAGGAAGAAATTAACTCGGTTTAATGGTCTAAACATCCCCTTAGCCTACTTTCGCCGATTAGCAATGCGGTTTTCTAGACATTTGCCAACAATAAATTACATTATAAAATCTGGCTGCACGTCCGTGGCGTAATGCACCGGAGGTAACCTAAGCAGTTTCGCGTGTACTTCCTATCCTTTACAAATCGCAAGCGGCGATAAAATACCAGTCACGAGCAATGGGTGCCATTACTCCCAAGCTCGGTCTCTGCATATCCCAACTCCTGGGGAATTCAGACACGGAAGTGCACTAAAATAGTGTCGTAATAGACGTGCTGTGCCGCATAATGTTCGATAGGAACAAGCTTGCGAAAAACAATCCCGCCTCGGTTATGACGTGCAAACGAGGGAATAAAACTCCGCCTTACCAGCAAGTTAAGAAATTCAAATGCGAAATACAAGTTAGTTTGCAAAAATAGTCTCGCAGCTCGTGCGGGTGGTCTTCATTAATATGGAGCAGAGGGCCGGATTTAGATGACAAATCCATCTTAATGCTAATGGTTGCAGATAGAAGTAGCTTCTTAGCTTTGATGTATGTGTCTGACGAACGTATCAAATAAATATAAAGCAGGCAGCAATCGTGAATCGAATAATGATTCAGTTTTGGCAGCTTCCTCTTCCCATTATTTTTCCAACTATCACTACCTTCTGATTTATGTTTGGTTATTACGAATGACAGCGAAAGAGATGCTTTTGGCGTAGTAAACTCCATACATTAGGATTTTTCTAAATAACGTGTAATTGTGGAACCCACATGTTTTTTGTTCGGGCCTTAAAACACTGACGCTACTGGGGCTTATTGTACCTTGGCTGAACTTACTCCAACTTAAACTATATTTACATAAGAGAAAACCGGTATTGAATTCACGCCCGAACGTCCCGAATTTCGCTGTTGCTTTAGCTGCAAGTAAGAGAACCTACTCGCCTACCCAGGCAGTATACGAGGGCAGCCTTCTGAGTTTTACAAAAAGTAGGAAAGAAAATTTTTTTGGAACAAATTGTTTAATTGCTTTTCAAAATATATACACTTTTGCATGCGTTCAAACCAATTCTCGAAACATTTTTTCCACTCTGAATTGGTATCTGAAAAACATGATTTTTGAAGGCTTCAACAGCTTCTTGGGGTGACGAAAATCGTTGTCCACGCATGGTGAATACGAGCAATGAGACATTCATTCGATGTTTTTCTCCTTCAAATAATAAATTGTTTGATGAGCTGTGTGAAAGCTGGCATTGTCATGATGGAGAATGATGCGACGTTTTCGGTTGTTCTTCCTGATTTCGTCGATTACTTCTGGCAAACAAATTGTTATATACCAATTTTATGAAGACATCAAAAAGGTACACAAAATAACAAAGAAACATGAAATTAATATAATAATGGGAGATTATAATGCGAAAGCGGGCAAAGGACAGGTCTCAGACACAGTAGGTAAATTTGGACTAGCAAATCGTAATGAACAAGGATCTCGACTAGTTGAATTCTGTCAGGAGACAGATTTAACAATTTTAAATACCTTAAAAAAAAGATTATACACCTGGAAATCTCTACAAGATAATCAACAGCCAATCGTTAGAAACCAAATTGCCTATATAATGATAAACAAGCGTTTCAGAAACAGTGTCTTGAGTACAAAAACGTATCCTGGAGCAGATATCAACTTAGATCATAATCCAGTAGTAGCAACAATGAGCTAAGTTGAAGAAAGTTGAAAAATCGAAAAGAAGAGCTCAAATAAACTGGGTAAGACTGGAAAACGAAGAAATAAAAAACAAATATAAGATGGAGGTAGAAAACCAACTGAAAGACACATACAAGAAAATATGAATTCGGATAGGAAAAGTAACACCTACAAAAAGAAAAGAGTGGATGACAGAAGAGATTTTAAAGTTAATGGAAAAACGAAGAAATCAGAAAAACAAAAACACCGTAAAATATAATAGTATAAAGAAAAAGATTCAAGCAGAGATAAGAGAAAAACAGCAAAAGAAAAATGGCTGAATGAACAATGTGATAAGATAGAGGAATTGGATACCAAACACGATGACCTTAATTTACATAAAAAGGTGAAAGAGATGACCGGAAAAAATAGAAGGAGGACAACAGCCAACATAATTAATGAACAACACAAAATAGTAGTATGTCCAGAAGAAAAGAAACAAATATGGAAGTCATATATTGAAGAACTCTTTCAAGACAACAGAAGTGAAGAACATCTAATATAACATCAACTGAAGGGCCTAATATCCTTAAATCTGAAGTAGAACATGCTATCAAAATGACAGTTACAGGCAAGGCAGCCGGCGATGACGAAATAACAATCGAATACCTCAAACATCTAGACGATGAAACAATAACAAAACTGACAATTCTCTTTAACAATATATACGAATGCGGAAAAATACCCAAAGACTGGTTAAGTTCGACGTTCATTACTATACCTAAAAACCCCAAAGCAAATAAATGCAGCGACTTCAGAACAATCAGCCTGATGAGCCATACACTAAAGGTTTTCCTCGGAATAATATATCACCGGATCAGGAAAAAATGTGAAGAACATCTAAGTAACTCACAATACGGATTTAGAAAAGGAATGGGAACAAGAGAAGCCATACTTAGTCTAGTAGTAATGGTAGATAGATGTATGGATATCAACAAGAATATACTTTGACAGAGTTAGACACGATAAACTAATACAAGAATTAATTACTGTTGGTTTGGATGGCAAAGATATAATTCTCATCGGAAATCTGTATTGGCATCAATCAGCTACAATTGATGTAGATGGAGAGAAAACAGATGATATAGAAATAAGAAGGGGACTACGACAGGGGTGTACTTTATCACCCTTGCTGTTTAATCTACATTCAGAAAGAATAATACAATTAGCATTCAATAATAGGAAGGAAGGCATTAAGATTAATGAATAGTATTTAACAACATCTGATACGCCGACGATACGATTGTCTTCGCTGACAACAAAGAAGACCTCCAAATCCTAATAAATAGAATATATGCAGAGAGCAAAAACATGGGGCTGAATATAAATATTGCAAAAACAAAAACCATGCTAGTTAGTAGATTTAACGATGATAGTATAGATATACGAATAAACGGTAAAATTATTGACGACGTAACAGACTATAGATATTTAGGAGAAACATCAATAACAAAATAGAACATTATAAAGAAGTTAGGCAAAGGATCGAAATAGCTAGAGAAGCTTTTAATAAAATGAAGAATGTTTTATGCAACTTAAAAATCTCATTACCACTACGACTAAGACTTTTGAAATGTTATGTTTGGTCTACACTTCTTTATGGATGCGGACCCTAAAGCAAGATGCAATTAAGAAAATTCAAGCATTCGAAATGTGGACTTACAGAAGGACACTAAGAATCTCATGGACTCAGAGAATGACTAACGAAGCAGTTACCGATAAAATCATATCAGAACCCCAATTGATGAAAACAATTAGGTATAAATAGAAGAGCAAAATACTTTGGTCATATGATGAGACACGGAGAATATAATGCGTTACAGACCATAATAGAAGGGAAACGAGGAGTTGGAAGAAGAAAGAAATCCTGGCTGAACAACCTAAGAGAGTAGACATCACAGAGCTCGGCAACGCTAATCCATAACGCAACAGATAGAGAGAAATACGCTATGATGATCGCCAACCTCAACTAGAGACGGCACCGACATCTCCAGTACAACCGAAGAAACAAGCTATCATTTTCGTGGAGTGCTTCGTGAACGAACAACTTTTGTGGGATTCGGTTCAACTTGGAACACCCAAACAGTGGATTGTTGCTTAGTTTCTGGTTCATACGAATATATCCAAGTTTCGTAACCTGTTACGATGTTGAATACGGATGTTGCAGTTCCTCGGTCGAAATTTTTGAGCATTTCCTTACACCAATTAACACGAGTCTTTTTTGAGCTTCGGTAAAATTATTCGGAATCCATCGGGAACAGATCTTTTGCACAGCTAAATGTTCATGGAAAATCGAATGTACTGCAGTTCTCGATACGCCTAAGGATGCCTCTATCTCACTTTAAGTCACATGCCGATCATCTACAATCAATTTCTAAGTTGACACCGTTTACACAATAACAAATGTCGAATTTTACGCAAATAGTAATGACATCTCAATAGCGCCACCTAGTGGTCGTTTGTAAAAACTTAAAAGGCTATATACATATACGTAGCAACTTCAGGGTCTCGACGACGTTCGGCAAAGTCACATTAGCCATCTTCAGGTCTTGTCGGATAACTTTCTGCTGATGCTTCTTGTAATACGACTGTTGACGTTCGTTTCCGCTGGGGTTATATATACTTCTTGACCGTTCCCTGTGGTTGCGCTTTGTTGATTAATCAACAAAGCACAATCGATATATATATATATATATATATAT